>JAOXYF010000008.1:2789851-2805575 GCA_028565775.1 Sternarchorhynchus goeldii
TATGGGATTAGTCACATCAGGACAGTTAAACATATGGGATTAGTCACATCAGGACAGTTAAACATATGGGATTAGTCACATCAGGACAGTTAAACATATGGGATTAGTCGCATCAGGACAGTTCAAACATATGGGATTAGTCACATCAGGACAGTTAAACATATGGGATTAGTCGCATCAGAATAGCTTTAATCTACAGAGATGTCTTGCGACATGCCTACTGTATAATTAGGAGAAAAAGAAATACATTGTTTGTCTTTAAAGAGGAAATACTCTGAATATATAACATGAAATAATTTCAGAACAGACAGCAGCTCATCAGTCATCAGCTAAGTACTTTTATGCTGCAAGAAAGGCAGAGGAACGAAATGCACAAAGAAAGAAAAAGTGCAGAGAAGAAAGGACAGATGCAGAGATAAAGAGAGCAAAGGCTGCACCTGAGGAGCTAACCCAGAAAGACAGATGATCAGGGCTGTGGTCAGAGTGGAGGTTAAACAGCAAACTCAGAAACTGGAGAAAAAGTTGGAAAACCTGACTAACAGAGTATATGCACATCTCTAAGTTACATTGCCATCAAAAATGTGAAAACACGCTGACATGATTTTTAGGTATGATAATGATGAGGCAGGTAATGACAGGGTTTTTGTACTTGAATATATGAATAATTGTTGAATCCTTGAATTTTCCTCTGGGATCAATAAAGTATCTATCTATCTATCTATCTATCTATCTATCTATCTATCTATCTATCTGTTTATCATAATTGAACATTAATACTCCACAAGTCTTGTTTTAAAGCCTGATTCAAGTTACAACATTAAACTGCTTTTCGGTATAAGATCAACAATTTAAATTCAAATAAGACATTAATTTATGTTTAATCAGGTTTAAATAATTAACCGGTTTAACTATACAAATTATTATAATGACCCAAATTGCCATTTTAGTGTCATCGTTTTCTACATATTAGTTATCTTGAAGGACATATACTCACAAAAAAACTTATGGTGTTAAATTATTTCTTTTTGCTTCAGATTATTTCATGTTTAAACTCCAATGTGGGTCAAACTGCCCTTTAGAAGAATCAGCTCCATGAATACAACTGTTTTTCTCCATGAATACGACTGACTCTCAAAGTGATCAACCTGAACCCATCTGTCTAGGTTACAGGGCAATTTTATTTACCTTATGTCAATAAAACTTACAATAAAACTAACAGTAACAATGTAAATGTAAAGCACTTCACTTTAAACTTACAGACTCTTAACACTCTACTACTAAAGTCATAGTACATGCAAACAAAACAAGATGACTAAAAGTTTATTATGTATATGATGTGTTACTATGGTAAGTATTTCACATAATTTGATTAAACTCTTAAGCTATGAAAAAAGACTGTACCAGTGGATGGATACTCAGTGCTTGATTGTCAGATGGTTGTTGCTTCTCTTCAAACGTCTCCTCTGGATATGTCGTCTTGCAGGATGAAAGTTCTGGTGTAAAGTCAATTGTCCCCTCCCTCCCAGCTCATTGGCCTAATAGGTAAAAAAAGATGTCCAGTTATTGGTTTAGAGGTTCAGGAATGAATTACATCTGATCATTTCTTTTTGATTGGTTGAAGTAATATAATGATGGTCAAGATTAATGCATATATATAAATATATATATAAATGATTTTCAATGCATTAAATATAATAATAATCGCTATGGAGATTTTCAAAGTTTTGATGACAGTGTGGATGTTCAAAACAATTAAGCGGCTTTCTGAAAGTCATAGATCATCAGGTTATCACTAGGTTATAATGAAATAATGTGTGATCAAGTCAGCACTGGGGTTTAATGAAATCAAGTATACACAGTAATGCCACTGATGAACCCTGGCAACATCTAAAATCTGAATGCATGCAAATAACTTAAAACTCTTCAATGAGAATGAGCACATTTGTACTACCTGCATTGCTGTGATTCACACAGGGTGTGAGCTGTAATGGTTGCTAGGGTTAGGGTTAGGGTTAGGGTTAGTGTTAGGGTTAGACAGTGTAACTGTAATGAACGGTTAGGGTTAGGGTTAGACAGTGTAACTGTAATGAACGGTTAGGGTTAGGGTTAGACAGTGTAACTAATGAACGGTTAGGGTTAGGGTTAGACAGTGTAACTGTAATGAACGGTTAGGGTTAGGGTTAGACAGTGTAACTAATGAACGGTTAGGGTTAGACAGTGTGGCTGTAATGAACGGTTCTTTCTGCAAACTGCTTTTCCACATGATGGAATGGCATCAAAGTTTCAAAAAGAGAGCAATAAAACAAAAGTTTAATTCTGTTTAAAGTTGATGCTGGACCCTTCTGTGTACCAAGCTGTGACTTAGATCACATTTAAAATAATACCCTAGTTTTGAGCTGTCATTTCTTTAAGTACACAAAATCATAGGCAATTTCATGTAATATCAAGTACAAGGCTGTGGTCATGTATTAAAAACTGTCTGAATATTTTTTTTATATGTTTGTACATTTGTACTTGTTACAATAGTTGTGTTTTAATTGTTCTCATACTTTTGATCATGAGACTATTTGCCAGCCTATGGACATACAAGACATTGCAGATATCGGTGCCATAAATAGTTTAAGGAAATTATGCTGTAATTATTTGGGAACCAAAGTCCTAAGCAAACAGAGTCTAAATAAATAAGGTTGTGTCTAATATCATAAACAAATGTTCTTTAGAATCAGTTATTTCCTTGCATTAATTCTATTCTTTTTATTACACTTGCTTCCTTCGCAGCATCTGTCTGCTTATCCATTTAAGAATTTGTCACAAAATATATGCTTTATAATAAATGTGCTTTACTAAAATCCCAAATCAGGATGTTGCCTGTATATAAAATGAACTACATTAATGTAATCTATGTCCATTACACTGAAGATTGAAGAATATTACTGGGTAAAAATTGTTTGGAAAAACCATTAAAATGGCTATGCCATCGCACCAGGTCTCAGCAGATGGATTCAAAAAGTCTAGCCTTTAACTTGCAACATCATAGATGAAAGCTTTAAACACTTTGAAGCTTATATACAACCTTCAAGACTAACATTATCATTTCTAAAATCTATAGCATTTAAAATTAAATAAATGAATACTTGATTTCAGTGTAAGCACACAGTAAAAGTTTAGCCAAACCTTTTTGTTTATGTTTCTTATTCTTGAAACTCAAATGCAGTTAATAAGGAATAAGGAACATGAAAGCATTTTCAAGAATAAGGAACATGAAAATTCAGAATCAGATCATTTTTATTTGTAGTTGTAATTTTGTAGTTCCGCATGTTTCCCAAAAAGCTGTGGAAATTTTTTTGTTCCTTTAATAATATCCATGTTAAACTGCTAACTACTGAAGCATGTCACAAGACACCGCTAAACTTCACTGGACCACAAAAACAAACCTTAATTACAAACAGTAATAGTTCATTTGGTTCACCTTTTTAATCAGCTGCCACTGTATTCATTCAGCACTACAAGTGCTAGCCTGGCCATCGTGTGCAGAGATACACAGACACACAGACAGCTGGATAGAGTGAAAGAGAGGTAGTCTACAGTCAAGTAGCAATGTGCTTCTGTAGGACATGGGTGGTTTGCTCAGGGGAACCACATGAAGGTCAAAACAAACATGTCTCCTGCCTTACATCTGTCTCTGAGGTTTCACCCTTCTTTCATTCTCTCTTCCTGCCTCGAGCAGTTCATCTTCAAAATGGTGAAGTCTTCCTCACACTACTCACACCTATTTCAGCACTCATATGTAAACCATTCGAATGCTGTGTATAATAAAATACAGAGTAAATCTAAAGGTTTCCAGCCAATTAAAGCAGTTCTCAGGGAAGCTTCAAAACGGATCTCTGATTCATCATTGTGGGACGTGTCACAAGGGTTGTTTTAAGAGGACAGACCCATTTGTGAGGAATCCCTGATTAGTCATGTACACTGAGAGGGCGTACAGAGAGAAAACATAACCATTACTGAAAGAGTGAAAGATGCAGAGGAAAGGAAGAGGCTGTAGGTAGTGACTGTTTGAGGCATTTTTTTCAATATTTTTTTTTGTGCAATGACTGTATATGTTTAAGTAAAAACACATATTAGAATATCTAACAATGCTTAATTTGTCAGCCATTTTGTTAGATTCTCTGAATACTAAAATTAGCTCAACAGCCACATACGAGAGAGAGGTCATCACCCACTCTTTACCACTTATCTCCTTCATGTGACCCCAGATTCTTTTAGCAATGACTGTAGAGCCAGTCCTCTGCATGAAGGGGATCCCTCACACATGGATGTTTATAATCAGAAACTTTCAAATATTCCCACACTATGTTTATTCTGTCCCTGGATATGACTGAATCAACCAACGTAATATCTATAAATACCCAAACACAGCCTCAGACTGAGCGAAAAGGTTCTTTAGCAGAAACTATTCTGTGCAAAGACTAGTAAAGTGCTACATGTGCTTTTATCTCTGCTAGTTGTGGTTCTTCAATTTTAAATTACTTCCATTCAGTGGTCTAAGTCCTGTAGGCTTAAAATGTAAATACTGTGAAATGTCAGCGGAAACAAGTAAACTGAGCAATGTGAGACTAGTTTCCATGATTGTGTAAGTGTGTATCTTCCATTACAAATCTCACTCATAAATAGACTGTAAATATACACAGCACTGCTTTTAATCTGAATGTGAAAGCCTTGGGTACACTGTATTATGTGTAAGGTAAGGATTTTTATGCAAGATATGAAAGAAACAAAGAACTGTATACACATCACAGAGAGCTTTCAACAGGTCCCAGATCAAGACAAAAGCAGAACAAAAGAAAACTACAATACACTATTTAGGCTTCCACATCTTACAAGATGTGTACAAGTACTTTTTTTTGGAATATCAGACCTGTACATGAATGTTTGAATCAGTGTGTCTACCTGAACTGTTATACTGACTTAAACTTTTTACAAGACACTGGGGCTCATTTGTTTCTTTTGTTAAGAACCTTAAACATTAAAGAAAACAATATTTAGGACACAGTAGCTTATTTTACAAGTTACAGAAACACCTAAAAATAATTTAGCCCAAGGTATGTGTGATGTTTGCAAATTGCTGATGTAATGTCACTGTTTATGTTCTGTAGTTTAAAGAAACCTTTTCCACCAAGTAGTTACAAAGACCAACAACTTTGGACCATTTGCTGTTGAATCTGATGTTATCTGATATTATTAAATCACCTAATTATTCTGCTTGGACCTTTCTGAACCAGAATCCCTACATGCTTTGTGCCGTTCTTACAGGATGTGGATTATGCTTTTTGCCCAAGTCAAATGCACCAACCCAACAGAGACATTTAAGAAGAACGTTTTCTTTAAAAAAAAAATGAACCCTAGTACCATCATGTTCTGATTTTGCCTTCTATGATGTTGCACACTACATTTTCTCTTTTTGCATTTTTTGTTGTTTGTTTGTTTATTTGACTGATTTTACTGAAGATGTAAGGACAGAGCTGGAATGGTTCCATTCATGTGTTAAGGTTAATTCAGATGCTGTCTACCTAGCGGTCGACATAAACAATTGTCCTTCAATTACAAAATATAATAAAAATAAAAAATATTTGTTTCAAATAATTCCACTGAGAACACTAATTTATAGTATAATTTAGATATCTCATTTAGGTAAGGTTTTAATAGATAAGTCAACCCTAACCCTAACCCTAACACCATGAATGTTATAAGAATAATTCTAGCTTTCTGTTTGTTTAGACAGTACAAAATGGTCCAGCAGTTAAAATTTCATTTGGCCAGAGAGTAGTGCACCTGTAGGCATTGCAGACTGCATCAACATTGCAGATAACTATACAGAACTTAGCATGAATAACTATACAGAACTTAGCATGAATAACTATACAGAACTTAGCATGGTCTGCTGAGGAATCCCTTCTTGGCTGAATGTTCAGACGGTACCTTGTCTTTCAAGACTTAGATTTAAGCAACTGTATTTTTTTAGCGTGCAGTATAACTCCTGATAGGCATACAGTTATCAGGAGTAATTAAATAAATGTTTTTGAAACAGGAGATAAATGTATTCAAGGTAGGCCATTGCTGTACTTCAGTAAACAGTCGAGTCTGATTTCAATCCGATGTTTCCTATATAGCATTTAAACATTACCTAGTATAATATTTAAAATTCTAAGATGGTTATACCACATGCGCTGTTCTCCGATGAATCTAAAGCTCAAGAAAATGCTAACGGTTGAATTCTGTCAGTTTATCAGAATGCCATAAAAAATCCAAAACTTTACAAAAATAAATTGCAGAACTAAAGTATCTGATTTTCCACCAAATTCTTCTATGAGCACCAAGCTCTTCTAAGACCCATAGTGGACCTATTGGAAAAAATAACTGTACCCTTGCAGTTGTTATCATTCTATCAAAATCTCTCCAAAAATTAGCAAGTCATGAAGCACCACAATCCTCACAATGAGATGAAATCAGAATTCATCCATCCTCAGAAAAAGAGTAGCCTCATGAGACTGTACTAGTTGATAATGGTCACATTATTGGGTGGAAAGAACACAGATGATTATTTCACGTGTATGAAAAAGCTCATGAATTATGTTATCACAGTAAGGGATGTGGCTGCAGTTAATGACTGGAGCTTTTGGTTATAATTGTGACAGTTGTTGCTGGATTTCTCCCTTCAGACAACTCAGAACACTTAGATGATGAAAGCTCTATTCAGACTAAATGTGAGACCTTTAAAACCTGCAGTGGCCTCTTCCTCTATAAACAAACTCTAAGGCTTCATGGTAGGCCCACTAAATTCATCTACAAGTTTGACTTATCTTATTCTTTTTGATTCTGAATAAAACACACTACCTCTGTTATCTTTGCATATAAATGCTCTTTTCTCAAAGTCAAAAAGAATGTGTGAGGGTGTAGGAACACACCTAAACAAAACGTGTGGTATATGTGTGGGATAGTGTTGGACTGAAAGGGAAAGAATTGTGTGTATGACACACTTTGTGAAAGAGGGAATCCTAGTCTCAGTATGAAAAGTATTTATACATGTATGTAAGACAGGTAAGGAAATGTCGGTTCCAGTGCTGATGATAACATTTTGTGCCTGCTTTACTTTTGTATTAGGCTTGAACACTATTGCAAATGAGCAAATGTATCCTGTAATTGTTATGTATGTTGTCTGTAACTATGTCACTGAAACACCATAACTGTTACACTACATCAGTTAGATTACAAAAAGAAAAATGCTAAATATTACCTATGCTTCTATTATGCGAATTACAGTATAAATACATGTATGCTTTTAGACTATAAATACATGCTTATTACAGTATAAATACATGTATGCTTTTAGAGTATAAATACATGCTTATTACAGTATAAATACATGTATGCTTTTAGAGTATAAATACATGCTTATTACAGTATAAATACATGTATGTGTTTGGGTGCCGTCAGCACGGTTGCAGTGACTTATATATTGGAAATTGCTATAATTTACTCAAGGTCTTTATTTCCTGAACACAGACATAAAAATAATATTTTGGCCCATCAAAAACTTGTGCATGCACACAATATATATATATATATATATAGAGAGAGAGAGAGAGAGAGAGAGCGAGAGCGAGAGAGAGAGATCAATTATACACATTGGTTAACACTTAGGATACATTTTTTAAATTGTACTATAATATGACAATGGGCCGCACCATTTATATTCTGTAATTTATATTATGTTGCTTAGGTATTACTCTGTATAGACTATTACCAAACGACACAGTTTGTTAAGTAGCTATAGGCTGTAATTTGTATCTGCAAGTCAAATAATCAATGTCACACATAACACTTTTTTAAGAAAAGCTGGCATGTTAAAGGACAACTACAGCGTATACCCTATAAGAAAAGGACAACTACAGCGTATACCCTATAAGAAAACATTTGGAATCACTTAGAGCAGCTGTTTTTTGGTTGCGGTTGGTCAAGTAAACAACACATGCATATAACGCATTAGAGTACCTTTTTCGTATATATTCAGCAATGAATTTCTTTTCATGTGCCCCACATTAAAGAAAGGAACACTTAATTTTTATGCTATAATTTCCCAAAAGCTGTAGTTTGGGCTTTAGTGCAGTATTTGAATCAATAAAAAGCGGTACAAGACTATCATCTTTCTCCTTTAGGTCAATGGCACCAGGGTCTTGCTTTCAGTATCAAGGCTACTGCTTCACATCTCTGTACTTCCTGATTATGACATACACACACAAATATGCCCAGCTTCTATGCGAAATGGCACCATCTTTACTCAACTATTAGCAAAAATAGGACACGCAGGCTCCATAGTGTCAGTATAGTGAGTTATATGTACAGTATAGTGAGTTACATGTACAGTATAGTGAGTTACACGTACAGTATAGTGAGTTACATGTACAGTATAGTGAGTTATATGTACAGTATAGTGAGTTACATGTACAGTATAGCGAGTTATATGTACAGTATAGTGAGTTATATGTACAGTATAGTGAGTTACATGTACAGTATAGTGAGTTATATGTATAGCCTATACACTTCATTTAGCAGGTACAAAAACAACATTTGTTTATAGCAATAATGTTGCTTTGCAATTTAAATGTAATATAGATAACAGCTTGACATTTGACTGATACATCAACAACTTGATTTAGACAATATGTTATTGTCGTCCTATTTAAAATCATGTCCAAGTTGCCCCAGAAAGCTTTTAGTCAATCCAACTGCATTTCAATAGGATTTTTACACTCAACGTTCATTACAACAAATCAATGGCAACCAACGTACAAAGGAATGTCTAGGTGGATTTTGGCTGGGACTAAAATTTTAGGGCACTAAGAGGTTTCTACACATCTGAACACAACGTATCAATGAAATAGTATCTCAGATTACATCATGAGTGGTTTTTGTAGGTGCACATTACTAAACTGCTTTCAAGTAAACATATTAAAAGATTTGCATTGCACTTATATACTGTAAAAGATCAAATATTCAGGACTTCATTAACTACATATTTTGCTTTATGCATAAAAAATAAATAACCTAATAAATAACACAGAGAAAATACAAGATTACAGACAATGACATTATATGTCTACTTTCCAAAAGTCATTAATAAATGTTAATGACAGAAATAGTAATTCAATGCTCATCGTAATCAAGATGACAAACAGAATATTTGTTTGATTCTTGAATCATGAAAAGTCAAATCGCTAGTTCCATGCCAGGTTCCCTTGTCTGGAACATACTCAAGAAACTTAACTGAGGCAGAGATATTAACGGGTATTAATAATGGTTTACCATAATCTATGGATAAACATATGTTATCATTTAGTTATCAAGTGTAGTTAACACTGTGCTTGGAGGCATATCTAGTGTAATTAAAACTATAAAGAACAACTATTTTTCTACAAGTTGGAAATATAAATAAATGCATATAAATATTAATCAGACTAACAGGTACTGAGGTTAATATGATACAAATAATTGTTTACTACAATATCAGCATGTTTTTAAATGTATTTAGGTTTGGCAGCTTTGATACTGAAATATAAAATGCACATATACACAAATGACAATAATATTTTCATGGTAATTAAATAAGCAGTTAATTCATTTAGTCCAGTGGTGTGCTCCTAAAATGTACAGGATCTAAAGTGATTTAGTCCAGTGGTGTGCTCCTAAAATGTACAGGATCTAAAGTGATTTAGTCCAGTGGTGTGCTCCTAAAATGTACAGGATCTAAAGTGATTTCCAGTACTTCATCAGTGATTTTGTCAACTCAGATTTCTGTTGCATATACAAATATAACTTATAATACATATACACATATAACTTTCCAGGTCTGAATCAAGGTGGTTTATTAATAATGAACACCAGAATCCTTTTCTCAGCAGAACGGAGGATGTTTATATTCTACTGGGTAGGTTCAGGCCTATATGCATTCATAAATAGTATACAAAAATGATCATATTGTATGACATATCTTAAATTTAATACTAGCTGGACAAAATTACACGTAATTGTAACACCTCTTGGATGATTGATATTTATTTTTATTTTCTCATTAATGAGAATGCTAATACAAACATCAGAACACAAGATTCTATACTATGGCTATTTCTGTAGTAGTACAGATAACATCACTACACCTTAAATAGTAACTCATAACTTTAAAATGTCAAAAAACTATAACCCAGGCTCTTCTCTTCCTTTATCAGCAATTATTTTTGGATTATTACGTGGTACTTACAGTGCTAAGGAGACGAGGTGATTCCTTCTGTAGAGGCACAGTGACCTACGTTGAAATTAACATCCTTTAACTCACACAGCAGCACATACAGGAAACAGTGTCATCTCCTTCCCTCTGTGTCACACTACTATATGGCTCTACGTTTATTTTACCTTCTCTACTTTCTCTACACTTTTCTATCAACGTCTCTCTCCCTCCACCCTCCCAGACCACTGCTAGTATTTAACACTTTACATTTTTAATACTAGCAGTAGTATTTAACTCTTTACACTCTAAAGAGATTCAGCTCTCATTGCTCACTCCAACACATCTTTCTTGTTAGTTTCAGTGTAATTACTAAATAACATTTATTACTAATACTATTACTAATAGTGTGCCTATATAATATGTCTAGTTATAATTAACAAGCTTATAGTTTTAGAACTTTACACTCTTATACTGCAGTCTCTGTAGAACACATCAACTTCTACATCCTCCATACAATGTTGTTACAATGTCCTTCTCACATTGCAAGCTGTCATTCCAGTCATGCCCCCATATACCCGGTGTAACTGCAGTCGACAAAATAAACCGAGTGAAACAGGCGCTAAAATCCAGATATCCACCCAGAATCATCACACAGACACAGGCGCGCACACACACACACACACACACAGTGTACTGTACATTATGCAGCATATTGTATGGAATATCATGAAACAAGGAGGATCCAGTACATTGTAAAGATCTGATAATTGGTTCACTTTAATTCAGACTTGGTTACTTTTGCACCTCCATGCTGCCTTGTACCCCACACCTGCTTTCTATAATCTGCCTTGTAGTTCTACATATGAGTTTATGGACACCTGTGTGGAGTTACCATTCCCTGTCTGCAATGGTGCAAGATGATATTCATTTAAGCTGGTGCAAATGTGGAGAAACACGTGTACATGCACATGCATGTACACGCGCACATGAACAAAACATCTATATTTAAATAGTTTAAATGTAATAAAAGCAAAAAACTAAAAAAAAAAAAACGTTCATTACATCAGCCAGTACCATATTAAATGATTTTTATTTACTTAAAACAAAACATTTCTTACACAATACAACCGTAACATCTCGAGAAATTCATATAAACTGATGCAAATGTAGCATATTTTACCATCTGTCTATGCTTTTTCAGAAAAATATATTTACAAATTGCAACATTTGAAAGATGTACCCATTTTGTTATAGCTCTCAGATATTAGAGATATTACAGATTAGAGAAGTGTACAGATACTGATATCGTGCAGAATGAAGAATTTATGAATTTGTTTATCAACCCGTTTTCCTAGTGACTAAAAACACCATCCTACTCTGCCTGTTTATGTTCCCTCCAGCCTCCATGTCTTTAAGTGTCAACAGGCTGGTATGGTGTCTTAAGAAGAGGAGCTGGCCTCCCTCTCCCGTCTGTGTGAGGCTGCCTCTCTGTCCTTTGGGGAAAACAGGAGGACTATTCAAGTTAACCGAACTCAATACAATAAAAATACATTTAATAAAATGTAGTAATAAAGTATAGTATAAGCTAAACACCTAAAAAGTTAAGGTAAAAGTGTCTGATAAGAACGCTTTAAACCAAAATTTGGAAATACGTCAATGGCTGTTCAATGGTAAATGCATTAATACATGCATATAAATACCTTTTATATACATACATTTATTAAATAACAGAAGAAACAGTAGCCCACCTGTTACATTGGCAGAAATTCCTGGGAGTAAGAGGCTGCCGCATAGATTTCAATTTTTTCACCTTCCTCTTGGGGGAGAAAAAAAAAACAAAAAAACCTTCATTAGTCTCTTTCTTTCCTCCTCTCACACCTGTCTGTATAATTCCCTTTACCCTTTTCCTTACCCTCATTCGAACATTCCTGCGCTGACACAGCACAATGATGACAGCTAACACAATCAGAAGGACAAAGGCTGCTGCAATAGCAACCCAAACCCACAATTTCACACCCAACATAGGTTGAACTGCCATGGGTATGATGAAAATGTCCAGACACACACAAACAAAACAAACAAAGAACACAATTTCATGTATTTGGATCTACAGTATATAGTTGGTATGTAGTTACTAGTTACCATAATTTATGCCTACTGCTTACCAGAAACTTCCTCTCCCTCAACCTTTAGTGTCAATGTGGCATTCAGTGTTTTTTGACCCTCAAACTTCAGAGAGCACACATACCCACCTGCATCAGCAGCCTGCACCTGAAAGAGAAACAGCAAGACTAGGGGTAACGCATGTAGCCACAGCACTGCTGAAACGCAAGGAATGAAAAAAATTCTGTAATAACAAAATCAACATTAACACAAGCAAACTATTAATGGCTCTCACATTTGTCAGTTTCACACTGAAGTTGGTGCCAAGAGGTTGATCTTGGAAAATAAACCTAGGCTGTTCATGGCTGGGGTTCGTCCAATAAAGGCCATCTTTTCTGGTTAAGCTGAGGAGATAAGTAGACTGTTGCGATGTGTGGGGATCCCGGGCCCAACCTCCTCCTATTATGCGAAATTGGCTTTCACTGGAGAGGCAACATAGTAGCTCTGCATTGGCCCCTAAAGGAACTGTAAGTTCTTTATGGGACAAAAGACCTGAGGGGCAAAACATTGCATTTAAATAATTTATTAAATTCAAAATATTTTTTTAATTGATGCGTTTGTTCAGTTATAAGAGTCATATACAAATATGACTTTCATAGAAAACAAGTAGTAACACTAAAAAAGGTAAGCAATATAAGAAAACAATATAAAAATAAGAGCAGTACAAAAGACATAGCAGATGGGTATTGGCCTACATACATCTTAAACTCACATTCACAGAATATGCATATATAATAGGAAAGAGCTTATCAAGAAACAAACCAACAACGGTAATCTCCACTTCTATTTTCTTTTTCTCCACCCCATTTTCATCACTGATCTTGCAGGTCCACTTGCCCTGTTGCCCAATGGTCATAGATTTCAAAATAATTTCTTTTCCAGGTGCCTCAGTTTGAAGGTCTGATGGCTTCAGCCACGAAACTCGTGCTGTTGAGTCAGTAACGTCACATCTCAGAGTTAACTCTGAGTGGAGCAAAACGGCAGTGCTTTCAGTGACTAGCAGAAAGAAAAGGAAGAAGGTATGAATTGCCATACAGAGTAAAATGTACATTTACAGTTACTTCCGACTCCAACTGGTTTTTCAGGACTGTAATTCATTGTAAAACAATATAAAGTTGAAGATTCATTGCTCTCTGCTATTGCTTTACGTACCCCAGCCTTCAATTTATTTGATCCTTTTCCCTCACCTGACACAATGTACAATGAATGTTCTTGTGTGATTTTGTTGTCCTTGTCGTCAAATCCAGTACAGCTGTAGACCCCAGTGTCACTAGGACCTACTGAGGAAATCTGAAGATTTGTTCCAAGTAATTTTGCTCTTGAAACACCAACAGCACTCCCTTTAAAATTAAACGATTCGAATAATAGAGATAGTGTTAGAGTAGGAACTTTCATGCAGCACTTTCACTTAATGTGTGATAACCTTTGTTACTTGACATTAATACCAAAGGTTTAATGACAGCAAATAACTTATAAGCTAAATAAAGATTGCCAGAAACCTTTGGAAATTCTTCCAGTATTTGCTTGGACGGAGATGACCTGAATCCCATTGTGTTTCCACTGCACATATTTTTGCTGCATTGCGCCATCACAGTGCATCGTCACATCAGTTCCACTTTTCTCATAAATCTTGGATTCCTCTGTGGCCTGAAAAAGAGCTGAAGAAAGATCCTAGCTGGTTAGAGCCACAGTGTAGAGTTTCGGTTTTGGAGGAACAGTCCAGTGACGATTCAAATCAGGGCTGGCTATGCTGTTTTGCTCCATCAGTTTTTCACTCACCCAAAGTGATCCAAAGACATGTTTGTATCATAGACATGTCTCTTCATTCAAGGTCTGTCCATCTTTAGAAAAAAGAAAAATTTTACATTATGAAGCATTTCAAAAGACATTAGCAGACTGAATAGCCCTAAATAAAGAAACTAGGGAGAAACTATTTTGATTTACATAAAACTATTTTGATTTACAAGAATACACTGAATTTGTTTTCTCTGTATAAGACTCCATTTAATGTATTTTTGGTTTGATCAAAAGTGCAGTGGTTTTTAACCACACAAGAAGTTAGATGCAGCATGCTATATTCAAGTACTTTCTACTAAATTTTAAACAACAATTTGTGGGACCATAACAAATTCAGTTTTATTAGCATTTTCCTATCTGAACAAAGTTAAATTGTAAATTTAGGTTCACATTGGTCCATATACAATTATAATCCATGATACAATCTGGTATGTGCATAGTTGTATCAGTCTGAACAGCTGTAATTGCTGTAGAATGAATTTTAAATAAAAAAAATTATCACCCTCCTTAACTTAAACCACATTGTTATTGTTAAACTAAATTTGATCCTATATGCAATTGCTGTAATTTCCATTCAGGCTGCTGCAGTATGGAATACTTTTCCTTATTAAAATGTAATAATAATAATAATAATAATAATAATAAAGTTTTATTATTTTTATTACTACTACTGCTGCTGCTACTACAAGTAAATTAGGTTACACATCCTTTCTTGGGCGATTTTTGCAGCTTTTTATTTACTATACTTTTGTAGATTTTAACGTTTAAGTTACTTTTAGTGAAACTAAGAATAAGATATTCTATAAAAACTGGCGAACAAAGAAATGCCGAAATGGCATGGTTGTTCCAATTGATTTAAGAGAAACTGTAATGTTTTAAACCATTTAGTTCATAATTTAATGTTTAGAAATGTATGTATTTACTACATAAAATTTTATTGATTTTCTTAAAACTGAATATATTCACTTCGTAGAACCCAAACTAATTGATTTTATTATAGGCTACCATCTTTACAATCGTTCGACATTCTGTACGAAGTTAGATCAACGACTTCGTGTAAAACGGTTGTCATTTTAATACTTACAAACGAGCTCAGCTGAAAGGTTTGTGCTCCACAATGTAGGATAATTCTTGCTTTCAGAGTAGATACAGTCGTCAGCAAAACTGAAGCATATGAGAAAGAGGTTGCACCGTTATAGAGAACGAGAAAGCGGAAGCCAGAAAAAAACTTGCAGCAAGGAAAGACGGTAAACACCTTTTAGTAAAGTAAAATAAGCGACGTTTGTCTTTATTATGAAATGAGACATATATGAGGAGATACACTCACCGGCACACTTTATTAGGTACACCTTGCTAGTACTGGACCAAAAAAAAGGGGGGGCAGATCTGCCTTAATCATCCTTCGTGGCATAGATTCAACAAGGTGCTCTTCTGCATGCCTCGGTTGTAACGACTGGTTATTTGAGTTACTGTTGCCGTTCT
>JAOXYF010000008.1:2829399-2849721 GCA_028565775.1 Sternarchorhynchus goeldii
CACACACACACACACACACACACACACACACACACACACACACACACACACACACACACACACACACACACACGGTGACGGACACTGACTTTTCCTGGAAGTCCGGGATGGTGAAGAGCACTTGCATGACTGAGTTGAGGTAGCAGCTGTTGCCCAGGTTCTTCATGCCCGTGAGGCCAGGGCCCCACAGGGGCCTCAGAGTGGTGCCTG
This sequence comes from Sternarchorhynchus goeldii, assembly GCA_028565775.1. Taxonomy (NCBI): domain Eukaryota; kingdom Metazoa; phylum Chordata; class Actinopteri; order Gymnotiformes; family Apteronotidae; genus Sternarchorhynchus; species Sternarchorhynchus goeldii. The sequence continues at coordinate 2,829,610 of JAOXYF010000008.1, forward strand.
ACTCCTGGATCACTTCCCACTCACCCACACGCTGGTTCACCGCTATCTCCAACTCGGTCATGGTGCGCTCAGTCTGTCACAGACAGATCAACAAGCTCATTGAAACAAATTACTCAATGAACCGTTCTCAAAACAAGTCATGAGTGTCAGAGGACAGGTCCTCCACCAGCAACAGGACAGGAGCCTGGTGCACTCTGACCTTCTCCATGGTCATCATATCAATGCCAAAGTGGGAGAGATGCTCTGCCAGCTTCGCGTCCAACACCATGTCATCTTCATCATATGAATAGACATCTGGAACACAATCACCTTAAATTAGTGCCAAAATATAACCTGGATAAACTTCACATAATATATTTATAGTATATATGGAAAATCATTGATGTTTATAAAAGGTCTAAAAACAAAATAAATTAACCCTGAAATCAATGCATTTTGGTGTTTAAATTAAACACACAGTTTCTACTGTGAACAATGCATGACCATATTCTTCAATTTAAATGTGTTTACAAATGCCACAAGATGTCAACAAGATTAATAATTCACTCAGTACAAAATACAAAGCTTGTGTAGAACTGTCTAGATTTTAAAGATAGTGTTTATTTTGAAATGTTGCCATATTTAAGAGAAAACCACCCTTAGCTCATAAGGACTTCACTAGGATAAGGAGATAAGGATATAAGGATATCCTTTTGAGATATCTAAGAGGGTAAAATTAAAAGTAACTTAAACAAGAGGCATTCACTCAGACTGGGATTAAAGATGGGCCACAATGGTTCTTACCAGCTCCATCAGGGGTAATGGTACCCAGTTTGACAGCCAGCGGATAGCCAGTCTGCTGGAAGTGCTGAAGGGCGTGGTTATTGCCCCCAGAGCCATCAAAATAGCGCCGCCCACACAGGACCTTGCCATCAGTCAAGTTCATCCACAGGTTCTCTTCCAGTTCACAGACTTCGCACTTCCACCCACTGACCAATCAGAGAGCAGGCAGTAGGAAGATGGAGACAAAGGGAGGAGCATAATAACACACAGAGAAGTTATACTATACTTTCCAAAATATTGAATGGATATGAATTTTGGGATAAGCAGCTGAAATTGTGGTGGTGTTTTGTTTTTGTATCTAATTGTTTGTGTCTGTGTCTAATTGTTTGGTTTTAGGATAAACGTGTGTGTGTGTGTGTGTGTGTGTGTGTGTGTGTGTGTGTACCTGGGGGGAATTTTGACTCCATTGTCAAGCTGTTTGAGCTCAGCTGCATGTTTGGACTCCTGTCGCACTTCTCCATCCCACTGCTGCACCTGCAGTGTGTGCGACACAGAGTCTGCAGCCAGCAGCCCTGCCATCGAGAGGGACACCTGGAGACAGACAGACACACAGACACACACACGCCACTGTTACAAGTGATTATCAGCTCAGAATAACGTATTACTACAACCATTTCAAACATTGACTAAAACCATTTAAAGAATCACTGCTTACACATATGAAATAAACCTACATCCCAATTAAGGTATAACAAAAGTAATTAACATACTGAATTAAGATCCATTAACATTTACGTTTATGTACAATCAGAAACTCCAGTACGATGCAGACTTTTACTGCACATTTTTAAGTGGATATTGTATCAAATATGTAACGGTAATTACATATTTGCAAGATGTCAGTAACACCTGTAAGATACAATCTTACTCGTTCTCTCACTACATCAGGCATGGTGGTGAGGTCCTCTGATGTCACTTCCTGTCTGTCTGGGAAAAGGACAACCCTGACTTCTTCCTCATACTGCTCCTGCTCAACATCGAACCCTCCCTCGATCCCTGTGACACAACAAAAACAACAAAATTTCCATAGTCCTTTTCAAAAATGTTCCATCAATTTTACCACATTCAAAATACTAAAAAAATCATCATCATATGTTCTGATTTATCCTTTTTGTGTTATCAATTTTCCATCCAGTTTAATCAGAGGTGCAGAGTTTCCTTGGTTAAATGATTCTTTGTCACTATAGCCTGGACTTTCTCATTTGGGGACCAGGTGCCATATTCTATGTACATATGATTTCTGTAAAGATGCTTTGTGATGTGCTGGAAAAAAAAGTACAATTAGATTTGAATTATTGAGATTACAAAAAGAGAACAAAAAAACACCACACAGGGTAACTGAGCAACTAAGAGTAAAAAACACTACACAGGGTAACTGAGCAACTAAGAGTGATTTTGAAAGATCCAAAAGCCTCATTTCAAATTTCAGTTTTTAGTGGGTTTAGTCAAATCATGTCATTTGACAATAAACTACAGATTAAATTAAGCTTCTGCTTCAAATTCGTATATGCAGTCCCTTACAATAAAATGATTTTTCGTTTGAAATAGTACAAAAGGGAATGTAAAAATACATAGTATATGAACGCTATATGAATTTGTAAGCAATACATCGTTAAACACATTTCAAACATTGCAGCAAAGTGAAGACCTGTTCATTTATACACTGAGCAACATAAGATGATAAATTATGCACATTGCTCCAGCATTTCCTTGAGGATACCCTATATCCTAATATGATATGATACCCTATATCCTAATGATATGTAGACTTATCTCTGATGATCAGGAAACAGAAAATCAGAAGCAGTTATTTTACTACCATGCAAAGGACAAACAATAATTAGTAATGTTAAAACACTTAAATAGACAACATGATTTTTTAATTATATAAAACACAATTATATAAACACACATACATAACTGATCTTACCTATGGCCAGTCGAGTGGGTTTCTTCTTAGGTGGATCACCTGACCCGGAACTGTTGTCATCCTCTTTCTGAGACAGATGTTATCATATATGTACATTTACACCAACAGCATTTCAAAAAAATGACAATGTCAACTTTTATGCAAATACAAATGTCATATACAAGACTAGATTAATAAAAGATCGTCCTCTCAAAACAGTAAAAAGATTTGGATTAGGTATATAGCGCGTATTTGCATGCATAGCGATATTTATCCCTAGGAAAACGTCAACGCTTTTCTACCACCACATAGTTCAGAACGGACCACCTTGATGATCATGGGTCGAGATTAGATTGTAGTTATTCGCAGTAAGGTTACCTGAGTCTTGCGTGTGCGGGTAATGTGCAGGTAGGCTCTCTGACCGGTTCGGGCGTGGTGCCGGTCCACAAACTGACTTCCGAAACCAAGGAAACTGTTCATGCACACATACAAGCCGCCCTCGCTCTCCTGAAACAACATGCACAACCAGACGAGATAATGTGTCGTTGTTATTAGCCACGTTTATACGAGTGCATCCTACAACATGAATCCATATAGCTAAATTGCTAGCTAACCAATATTAGGAAGCACATAGATTAACTATAACATTTCTAGCTAGTTAATGTTAGCAACACTGTCGCTGACACTCGGCGAACGAACTAGCAGCAAATATACAAACGTCGCTTCTCGCCAGCTATCTTAATGCCGGCAGTAAATCAGTAAGGTTATCTGCACAGCTAAACTAGCCAAATTGCTAGGATTATTGGGCTGTATCTAATCTGTTTTTAAAGCACTGTTTCCGGCGCAGATTCTTGTAGTGTAACTAATGCACAACAAGCAAGATAAACGGAATGCAATTAAATATCTAGGTTAACTAGTATGTATCCTAGAAAGCTAATCAACTTTGGTTAATTTTGAAGAAATCCTCTCAAAGTTCTGAATGAAGCTGGCTAACGTTAGCTACCGAGCTGGCTAACGTGCGAGCTAGAGCATCATTAACAAAAACATTAAAACAAGTGACATGCGGCTTTAACTAAACGTCTCTCGAATAAACGCTTTAACATCGCTATCTATCCACAAAGTAAACGTACAGCCAACAACTGTTAGCTACTTAGTGAACGTCGCTACATGGTTAGCCTAGCTATCAAGGGGTGAGGTGCTACAGGACTCACCGGGGAGGCAAATGACAAGGCGCATTCGTCTTTATGGACACGATCCCCGGGCCTTGGAACCCTGATTGTAGACAGAACAGACATCAAAACCTCGCTAACCTCTGCCATTTCTTCCCCGGTAAATAGATCTTTCCTTTACACACTCGTGCGTCTTGCTTTAACTCCCTGACCACAATCCCCCGGCCCTGAGTTACAGCCCGCGGTCCGTTTCTCTCGCCCCTTTCTGTTCGGTTTCCTTCTATGAAGCGCGTTCAGTCGCGCGCCCACCGCGATGCTCCAATATTCCGGTTGAGGCCGCAGAGGCGCTACAGATTCGCAGATATGCTCGGAAAGTTTGGTCGTAAAATATCACATATACGCGCATCAACATTTGGGATACTGGGTATGTCGGATAGTAAATGGAAATATCGTAATATGTGACACTGTGCTTAATTTCAGTGTGCGTGATGTGTATGAATTCATAATTGTGACAAACACAACAAAACAATAGTTGTTCAAGTCATAAAAGTCGGCGGTATTTTCATAAATCAGCGTTATTTTTAGCTGATACTGCTTCAGTTTCATTTCAGGACAACCACCGCTTGATCAGTCATAAATAACACTCTTGTGTCTTCCTGCTATTAACTATTAGCCTTTAACATTTCGTCTGTATGATCTTTAAGGAGCTGAACTACGTTATGAGCGTATTTTTTAAATAGTACTGACGATGAGAAAGCGGAAATTTGACCTTGTAGATGTAAAAATACAATAGAGCGCCCCCATGTGGGTGGGAGTGCGTGCTGTAGAAATACCCAAAACGACGCACGCTGTAGGACTCTGAGAATGTGTGTAGTATTAAATGAATGTTGACCAACCAAATTAACAACAGGTGATGTGACATTAATGTAGTGTGGTTTGAATTTCAGCGGTCTCTGCGTCTGTAATCTCTGACCCTTCCATCTCCACCCATCTGATTTCACTCCTCCCTTCTAACTGGAAGACATGCTTTTTCTTTCTTAGCCCCATTTCCAATCCTCCCCCTCTTACATCTCTGTGGTACTATGGCGTTACACTTAAACATTTCTGTATACGTGGCGCTGAACGTCGTATTTTTATTCAGTCTGGACTATGTGGCTATTGCTGCAGGCAGCACAGGAGCTTCGGGGTCTCTCTCCGGCCTCCTACCCCCTTATGACGAGTTGTATTATTTGGGAGTTCGAGCGTATTTTACAGAGGAATGGGAGAAAGCTGCGGAGTACATTGAAAAGTCGTTATCTACCAGGGAAGCGCTTCACAAGTTTAGGCGAAAATGTCACGACGAGTGTTCAGCAACGGGATACGAAATAGCTTCCAAACTAGGTATACTATTTTTTTAAAAAACGGGAACGAATAATGTTATTCGCGTGACTACTTGTACACTCCAAAACTATGCGCTTGTGTCTGCATGCTGACAATGTTTTTTTTGTTTGTTTTTTTGCATCACTGTAGACTGTTTTACTTCCCTTATGGGATTCTTTTCTTGTAAACCTTTTTCGAATCAGTGTCAGCAGCAAATAACTATCCCAATCCACCTGAATCACTACAGTATTTTAAAGTTATATGCTCGAACTAGAGGGCTTATTTTAAAGTTATATGCTCGAACTAGAGGGCTTATTTTCAGTGGGCCAGCGGACCAAGAGCATTAGCACCAAAACTAAGGCTCATAAGAATCTTGAGGGTATTAATCTGGAGCTGATTGTTGCAATGTTTTATTTCTGTGTAATTACTACATGGTTATTATCTTACTGTGTGTGTGTGCATATGTGTGTACATGCATGTGTGTGTGTGTGTGTGCAGACACAGAAGAAGGCAGTAGCTGGGATCTGTGGGCATTTGATTGGATCCAGCAGCAAGCAGAATGTATAAGGTTCTGTTTGAGCCGAGTGGTTACTCCTGCTGGCCAGCTCCCCGTCTCGACAGACATTGAATATGAATTCGGGACTCGCAACCCTTACAACTTCCTGCAGCTCACCTACTATAAGGTAGAATGGCCCCCCGTGTTACTTGGCCCGCATTTCAGATAATACAGACGCTCTTATAGACGGTCTTGCTCTGCACAGCTGGGCAAGCCTCACAATGCCGCCTCAGCAGCACACACCTTCTTTGTGGCCAATCCAAGTCACCTGGAGATGAGGAACAACATTGAGAAGTACAGACGCATGGATGGGGTCACAGAGGAGGCCTTTCAGGACAGAGAAAGAGACCTGGAGAAGCACTGGGTAAGAGAAGGGTCGAGTCTCCAACGTTTTAGTGCTGTCAGACATTTTGAGACTGGCACAAATTTTTGCTTTCACAAAATGTACTGCCTCAGTTTTTTTAGATCCTTTTTGCGTTTATATGGTATACAGATGTACAATTATAAGCATTTCATATGTTTTTTAAAAAAATTTATTGACAAATACATCCAGTTTATTATAAATACTTCCAGTTTATAAGCAAATACTTAATATTTACAGTGTTTTTTAAGACTTCTGCTGGACATCAGCTTCTGGGCAAAAGTTTGAATGATGGCAACCCATTCCTGCCTAATCAGTGCTTATAGTTGAACACACCTTCTGTGTTTATGTTTGTTTTTGAGGATTGACCACAGTTCACTGAGTCGCTTCATTCATTGAGTCACTTGGTTATCACTTTTGAATTCTGACATAGTCCTCCATCATGCTGGAAAAAACATTGTTTATCACCAAATTGCTCCTGGATTGTTGGGAGAAGTTGCTGTTTGAGGATGTATTGATACCATTCCTTATTCATGGTGGTGTTCTTAGGCCAAATTTTGAGTGAACTCAAAACTCCCCTGGATGAGAAGCAACACTAGACACGAATGGTCTCAGGAAGCCTCACTGTTCACACAGGACTCATGGTAGTGCTCACCTTTTCTTGGAGAGAAGTGGCTTCTTTGCTGCCCTTCTTGACACCAAGCCATCCTCCAAAAGCTTTTGCTTCACTGTGTGCAAAGCTCTGCAGTGGTTGTGATCCATTCCCACAGCTGCGGCCTCTTTAGGAGATGATCCTAGTGCTTGCTTGACTTTAATGGGCATCCTGAAACCTTCTTCACTGCAACCACTCTCCCAGAAGTTCTTGATGATTCGATAAATGGTTGATTTAGATGCCATCTTACAAACAGCGATGTTCTTGCCTGTTAAGTCCTTTTGATGCAATAATGACTGCACATGTTCCCTTTGAGGTAACCATGGTTACCAGAAGAAACTTCAAGCACCACCATCCTTTTAAATCAAACAGTTTGCTCTTCTAATCACCATGACAGTGACAACCTCAGCTGCTTTGTCTTCGTTAACACTTTCTCCTGAGCTAAAAAGATGATCACTGAAATGATGTTAGGACATTTTGTAGCAGGGCTGAAATGCAGTGGCTGGAATGCAGTAATGTTTGTGATTAAGTTAATCTTCATAGCAAGGAATGACTTTGCAATGAATTGCAATTCATCCAATCACTCTTCACAATCTAGAGTTAATGCAGCAAACTTTGTGAAAACCAAAATTTGTGCCAGTCTCAAAACCTTTGGCCACACAACTGCACGTACATAACTAAGAAATGAAAGATAAGCAAAGTGGAGAGGCTTCATTGTGCACAGTAAGAAGCCAAATGCATCATATACAGCATGTCTACTTACATTGTTTCTTTGTACTTTTATTTTGGTCCTGGCTTGTATTTTATTCATGATGTTATTCTTCGGTTAATATTAAATGAGGGGGAGTTGTATTTCTCTGCAAACAGAAAAACCTCAGTGACTGCATCAGGGAGTTACACCTTAGACAAAAAAAAAAAAAAATCAGCGAAACATTTTCTGCTCTCAAATTTAATGTGTCATCCTTTTATCATTCAAAGTCATTCTCTCATCTGCTAATACTTTTCTGATTACACTACATCAGCTCACCTAATCTACATAATCAATTCTTCTTGTTTATTAACTGCTTAGGCTATATTTACCCTTATTTCCTTCTTTGGTAACATTACTTTCTTTCACCTTTCCTTCTCCCCCCACCACCACCCTCAAGTCTTCATGGCAGAATAACTATCAGTGTACAGAAATGAATGTGACTATCACCCCCATCACCTCAGCTTAGTTGTCCATCCATAAAACCTCCCTTCATACTCTTCTTCCTTTGCACCCTGAATGTGGATCTCAGGAGGTATACGACACGGCTCTCCTGGCCGAAAGCTCCTCAGATTGGACAAGGGCAGTGGAGAGGTGGCAGGAGTGCGTGAATGAGACTCTGAAGCAGACGGATGGGTGCAGGGCTCAGTGCGTGGTGGCATCACAGCGCCTCCCGATGGACAGGGAGAATGTCCAGGGAACCTATGAGAATGCTGCAGGTGAGGGGAAAATGTGCTTAGCTATTGCTGTTTTTAATTGTAAAATGTCATTATGCTCCAAGCATAAGCTATTATACAAGGTTATCTGTGGCGATTTGAAAGTGATCAATTCAGTTCATATTTGGTTGTGATGGACACACAGAACTTATTCTTTTTTTCTTCTTCCAGCACTTTCTCTTTCACTGTTATCATGCAAACAAATGTGTGTGTCTCTGGTGTCGACACGACCTGGAAGAATTTCTCCTCAAGAGGACTTCCTTCCAATGCAGTTGGAGCATCTTCATATTGCCCAGTACAACGGTGAGAGGTCATCAAGATGTAACATATGATCCAGATGAATGTCAAATGATGAACATTAAAAGTGGCACTGAAACAGCCTTTAAGCTAAACAATTATGCTATTTCTGAAACTTCAGTGATATAAACATACTTTCATAGCACAGAAATTGTCATTTGATCATCCTAATGATATAATATAGATCTTTAATTTAACTGACCATGTTAATGTGCTGCATCTTGAAAATCTTTTTCTAATGGTAGCGGGGGACCTGAAGGGGGCAGTGCAGACTCTGCGCTCCCTGTTGCTGTTCTATCCGACAGACGCTGACTCGCTCAGCAACCTGCAGCTCTACTCCAAGTCTCTAGAGGGTGACGCTGAAGCTCAGGCCACAGGCCCATCGCAAGTAGGTATATTCATCACACAGAACTACTGAGCGAGTTTTTACCTTGGCTGGGTGCATGGTTGGGCTGACAGGATTGCAGGAAGATTTGGAGGGGATCTGCTCTGATGCACAGGTAGATCTTCGCCATGATACTTGTGCTCGCACTTTTTGGTGAGCGATTAATGACAGCTTCACCAACCTTGCCAGTGTCCTATGACCACGCTGCTTTGTATAACCATTTTTCACAAAAATGTAAATACCTTTACCATTTCTAATGCATGAAACCATCACAACACCATGCTGTGCATAGCTGAATAAGATAGTGGCATAAGATAGTCTGTAGAATGGCCAGGCAGTTCTTTGCGATGTCTTCACAGTGTCTTTCTCTGAGGCTGTCAACATCACAATCCTGAGATTAAAAAGACTTCAGGCTTTTCATGTCTGTCTTCTTAGGAAATTGTCAGCTATGTCACCAGAGCTCTAGCAGAAAAGAAACTGCTCTACTTCGGAGTGGAAAATCTGGACTTCGAATTCACTGACCCGGTACAGTAACCCTCACGGTTTCACATCTCTCTGTCTGTGCTATCTTGTCCCTTTCTTCCATACTTAAACAAACCAATCAAGGACTGTCACACGGTCTCTGACAGGATCTCTGGACGCCAGAGGAGGTTGTGCCTGACTCGCTAAGGGAGAGCTGGAGGTGAGAGAGACAGACAGACGGCCAAGTGGACATACAGTCGTATTAAAGGGACATACAGTCGTGTTAAAGGGACATACAGTCATGTTAAACTAAGGACTGATTGTGTGAGCCTTTCCCTTTCTCATTTTCAGAGCAGAGAGGGAACAGCTTCATGAGAAACTGAAGGAAGGCGAGAAGGCATTAGAGGTGGATGACAGCGGTTTCTATGCTGGTGAGTGCCTATGACAACACTGGTGCCTATGACAACACTGGTCAGACTTTGACTCCCATTGCTCATTTGCTTCATATGCTTCATCTTCTTTTTCTATGTCTACCTTCTTCTCTCTCTCTCTCTCTCTCTCTCCCTCCCTCCCTCCCTCCCTCCTCTATTCTCTTCTCTTCTCTCTATTAGGAGGTCCAGTCCCCCTGGTTGGTGTCACAATAACGATGGATGACAAGGCCATGAACGGAACAAATCGAGTTGTGCTGGACGGCGTTCTGTCCCAGTCTGAATGTGACACTGTGCTGCAGTTGGCCAGCGTAAGCAGATCGGTCTACACAGCGTAAGCACATCGGTCTACACAGCGTAAACAGATCGGTCTACACAGCGTAAGCAGATCGGTCTACACAGTCCCTAACTGTTGGATCTGCAGTGCTGTAGCAGTTGTGTTGGTAGTTGTGTCAACAACAATCCTCCACCAGTGACTGAGATCAACAGAGTTTATCTTACATCACACACAGGTTTATCTGACATCACAAACAGGTTTATCTGACATCACACACAGGTTGCTGCATCCGTTGGCGACGGTTACAAGGGAAGACGTTCTCCTCACACCCCCCATGAAAAATTTCAGGGCCTGACAGTCCTAAAAGCTCTAAAGGTAAAAGAGTACAAGTTGCAACCTAAAAGTCTATGATCGTGAAATAACATCAGTTAAAAAAAATAATGCAGCTAACAGCGTTGCTAACATGTTTGTAAATTATTTCTAAGGGCTTTTTCTCTCTTCCAGTTGGCCCAGGATGGAATAGTAAACCAGTCAGATGCCAGACTGTTGCATGAAATAGGGGAGAGAGCTAGAACACTAATGCACTCGTATTTCAGGAGCCACTCCATTCTCTACTTTGCCTACACACACCTAGTTTGCCGCTCCGCCATTCCAGGTACACACACACTCACACACACAAACAGCCATACACATATACACCTGCCCATTCCAGGTACACACACACACAAACAGCCATACACCTGTACATCTGCCCAAGTGGATACACATCTGCGTTGTGTGCGTAGGGCATCAGGAAGGCCGACTGGATCTGTCTCACCCGGTTCACGTGGACAACTGCATACTGGAACCAGACACCAGGCAGTGCTGGAGAGAGCAGCCTGCTTTCCCCCACAGGGACCTAAGGTTTCACACATCCATCACATATGAACACCCGTGCGTTGGTTCTAAGAAAGCAGATCCGCTCACGTTACATGTTGTGCTATGATCTGAATGTGTGGCTGCAGTGCGCTTCTCTACCTGAATGACGGTTTTGAAGGAGGAGAGCTCTTCTTCACCGACAGAGACGCCAAGACAGTCACAGTAAGATGCTGTTTTTTTCCACCCCTGTGGGCTGTCCAGTTATGCAACTAACGCCCACATACTCAACATCCATAAATAGTCCTGCTAGCTTTTAGATGTGCAAGTGTCATGTGCTTCTTCCTTTAGGCCACAGTCAAGCCCACCTGTGGGCGACTTGTTGGTTTCACGTCAGGACCCGTCAACCCTCATGGTGTTACCGCAGTTACCGCTGGCCGCAGGTGTGCGCTAGCACTGTGGTTTACCACGGAGAAGCACCACAGGGACATGGTGAGAGACTGCTCCACCTGCGTTAGCCAACATGTGGCCTGTTTTAAAATTACAATTCCAGAGTCTGGTCTGAACAGATTCAGTGGTTCTTAATTATCCAGGTGGCTGTTTTTTGAGGTGTTAGTGACTGTTAGTTACTGGGACGACTGGGACGACTGGGAGCCCTTCATTGCAAACCATTTTTCAACAGATAATAAGATAGCAAGATAATAAGATAGCAAAAAAGCAAATAGGGGTTTAACTACAAGTGTCTTTTTCACTCAAAACATCAATCTTTGTTTCTTTTTTCCAAGCCAAGGATTATGATGAGAATACGACGAGAATAGATCTAAATAGGTCATTTTATATTGAAGCAGCGATGTTTATGATTCATTTGTTGTGTAGGTCTAAATGTTTATGAATCATTTGTTGTGTAGGTCTAAATGTTTATCTCACGCTGAAGCTTCAGTGACTTCAGCAACACTGACATTTCAAATAGAATGTTCTAGGCTGCCAGCCAAAACAATAAAAAATTTGTTACTACCCTATTTCATACATATTGAATTACATATTCATATTGAATTTCCAACAAATATACCTGTTAATAACCAGTTATATTTATTATATAACGACACACCAGTAGGTGCAGTAAGTGTGTAAAAATGTGTGTGTGTGTGTGTGTGTGTGTGTGTGTGTGTGTGTGTGTGTGTGTGTGTAAATGTTTACATTGTCCCAGGAACGAGAGGAGGCAGAGACCATGTGGGCAGCAGAAGGACTGGCTGTGGTAAAAGACGAAGCAGAAGATCCAGACAGCTCCCTTTCACCTGCACGGAGAGGGCGGAGCCAAGCCTCTAAGGGGAGGGGAAAAGAAAGGGAGAGAGTGACAAGTGGGAGGGACGAACTTTGAAAATGATGTGTGTATGTGACCAACTTTCAGACACCCAATCCCACGCTAGAAGCACATCTGGATCTTTTAATGATCTATTATTGATCTATTAATGAACTCCTCACATACCTGTATGTTTGTGTATGATGGCCTGTATGTTTGTGTATGATGGCCTGTATGGGTGTAGATGTGTATTTTTTGTCTTATCCAGATTTGCATCTATGAAAGGCCGTTTATTACTGCTGTCTCTGGATTTACTATATGAAATCTCTTTCTCAGAATAAACAAACAATCTGATTAACAGCACTTCAGTCATATAAACACAAGTTTAGTCTAAACACATGAGAAGCCAGACAGCAGACAGTGTGCATCAAAATCAAAATGAGAGAAAAGGAGAGGGAGGGACTACAGTTCATTTAAGATGATGGAACATGGCAGAGACGAAACGAGAGTGAGCAGAGGAATGGGGGCTACAGCTGGGAGGATGGAGAGCGAGATTACAAATAATCTCTCACAAACGTGCGCATTTTTTGTTATGAAGCTTACAAAGCTCCCATTAAAAATATGGAACAATAATCCAAGCAAGAATCATTTAATCATTTACATCAACCCCCCCCCCTCCTTATAATAAACCACATTACAATTTGTTTGTCATTAAAACCAAGCACTCTTGGACCTTTACCTAAAATCAGGCTTGAGGGGTGTGTTGGTATTAACCCTTACAGTGTGTTAGAATATCTGTGAAGCAGCAGCAGGAGACCATAGGAGGTTAATGGACGAGGATGAGTGAAGCTTTTCCTATGTGCCATAAAGCAACATTAATCTGTGTTTGAGAGCACGACTGATACATGGAACTAGTGCTTAGGTAAAAGAGCCCCTGCTTACTGCTTAGGTAAAATAACCCCATGCCAGCTTTCCATCGAGACTTTACTGTACTCACCCACAAACACAAACATACACAGTCATCTCCGTTACCCCACCTGAGCTTACTACAGCTGTAATTTACCGAAAAGGAAAGAAGGCTCACCTGATGTTTAGGAGAACAATCCTACAGACCTTTCAGGCATACTATACCTTTGGTCCTTCATACACTATATTGCCAAACGTATTCGCTCCCCTTCCTTGACTCACATATGAGCTTAAGTGACATCCCATTCCTAATCCATAGGGTTCAATATGATGTTGGCCCACCCTTTGCAGCTAGAACAGCTTCAACTCTTCTGGGAAGCCTGTCCACAAGGTTTGTTGTGTCTGAACCTTGCTAAAGTATTTGCCATGGCAATAAAGAGTTTGTTCCTCTAGCAGTCATGTCTTTTGAATATTCTTCCATACCAACACTACATTGGTGTCAGAAGTGGGATGCTGCCACCAAGCTCGAAGAGATCAAGTGTCTACGAACTCTAAGGAAGATGGCGAAGAAGACGCAGCCCGGAGGAAGAGGATACTGAGCACCACACCTGCCCCCTGCTGGATGAGTCCAACCAGTTGACAGCAAGTTGGCTGGCTGGGGGAAGACAGTGAGGGGAGCAGTGAGGCTCAGCAGAGCCCGAATGGCACCAGCGCAGCCCAAAATGGCAAAAAAGAGATGACGGCAATGACCAAGACAGCATGCACCTGCCTGTCTGGAGTTTTCAAAACTGCCAGCCTAGTCATAATCCTAAAGCGGCCTTTATACCATACATAGAAATACCATATAGATTCATTAGGTAGCATTCCAAACCTTTTTTATTTTTTTTTTTACTTTTAAAGCCTTCTGTGTGCTGGAGGTCCTGCTATATATGTACAACTAACACAGCAAGTCCTCTCTATCCTCTTGCCTCTGAATTGGTGGCTTTTCAATCTTTGCTGAATCTTTAAGTCTTTGCCAAGCTAATGTTCTACTATATCTAAAGTTCTACTATATCCCTACTCCATACCTACTCCACTCTACTCCTACTCTGAAGGCAATCAAAGGACTGTTTAACAAAAAGGAGACATTTAACAAATTCTATATTTCCTTTCCCAGTTGCTCTCTCCTCTTCCTGTTCCCTCCCTCTTACCCCCCCCCTCCACTATTTTATCCCTTCAACTCTGATCTCATTTCATGCACTATCATTCTCATCTGTCTTTCAGAGGAGGGCCAGAGAGGTGTGTAGACAGACTGAGCCCAAGAGACCAAGAAGGTAAAGAAGAAGAACTTGTGAAACACAAGGGGACAGGGGAAGGAAAGCACTGAGGTCAGCTGTGAGGTTGCCAGCACATAAATAATATAAAAACAACAAATAAACAGACATACCAACAGGATCTAATCCAGGAGCAGTAGGTAAGTGATTATCTTCTAGGCCTTTATATTTTATGATACTGTATTTTAAAAGAAATTATAAGAACAATAAAAATATTCCACTTTATTGTTCTACTCCAATATTCTAAGCTGCTCTGTTATATTCTAACCTATTCTATTCTATTCTATTCTATTCTCTGTTATATTCTAATCTATTCTATTCTTATTGATGCCTTGTTTGTCAACAACACGCATAAACCAGTGCTCTTTAAAATGTTTATTTAAAGACAGTGAATAGTTAATAATTAATCATAACTTTAATGCTCTAGTAATAATATGGTAATATGAGATGGCATTTTTATTTGTTTTTAATAGTAAGGTCAATTTAACAATCTTTTACAAAAATATGATAAATTGGTGCATACTACACAAAATCAAAAGAAAAAAGAATGAAAAAAGTTCATCTAAATCTAAATGTCTTTTAAAATCTTTTTAATTTTTTAAAATTTAAAGCACTTGACTGTGTTACACTGTTTACAGGTGACCTGGTAATTAGGTAAAATAATAATAAAGCATTTGTAATGGAATACAGGTATTGTATGAATCAAATGAACATTTTTATTAGTGACAGTAAGGGGTGTGTCATTTACCAGGGTGTATACTTTGATCGAAGTGGCATGAAGTGACAGTAATATTAAGTGACATGAAGTGATGATCTAGAGATCTAGTGAAGTGATCTTCTAGTGCTAAAGAGGATCATATCAAGGTCATGTCTTTAGCACACTTCATAGTAGCACTAAGACAATGATAAATAGTTTGACAAAAAAGTCATCTGATGTGAAAACTGTGTCCAGGATTCAAGTGATGCCCAGGCCACACGCACGCCACTCTTGCCCACATGACCTACCATTATCATCATCATCATCATCATCGTCGTCTCTCTCTCTCTCCCCAGCCCCCCTGCATATCCAGAGCTTATGCAAATGCAAAGAAGAGTCTGTAATCGGATAAGAGCAGATTTGACTCAAAAGGCCTCCCTTAAAATGTTGCCAGTCTGGAATTAAGCCCACCTCTCTCCTGACTCTCCATTCACCCCTCTCTCTCTCTCTCTCTCTCTCTCTCTCTCTCTCGTTGATTCTGATTGGTTCTGGCTGGTCCAGCGCTTCTTATTTAGAATCATTTTTATCAGAATCTGTGTTTTCCATCTCCCTCATGAAGACAACATCCTGCTTATGGTATCAGCAGATAAACCAAGGTAGAGTCCATAGAAATGCACACCACTGCAGGGAGAGCTAGTGTGTTCAGTTTTCCTACTGTAATATTGACAGCCTTTCACTAGTTTCCATGACTGAGCAGTTCCGTCCCTCTCTCCCTCCCAGTTCCTTTGCCCTCCTCAAACAAATTTTAGGCAAATTCATCTGGTCATAAGAGCCACGTTGTTAGTCACTAACACAGATTTAAAAATCAATACAGGAAAAAGTGGTCATAAATCTACACTCACTTTCCAAGGTAAGTGTAATGTACAATGATAAGTCTTCATAATAAATTCTGTTTGCAAAAACATTGATATTTTCTCAGTCTAACTGGATTAACTAAAGCAGAAAACAGTACACATCAGAGAGTTAGGGAGGAGACTTGTTTAATCTTTGTGTAAATGACTGAGTGCGTCCAAGAAAGTATCTTCTCTCTCAAATAAAGTAATGTGTTGAGCACCTTTGAAGTATTAAGTAGTATTTCCCCTTAATGTTACCTTTCTCTGCATGTGTGTATGATTTGTTCTCTGCATACCTGTATGTGTGTATGTGTATATGATTTGTTCTCTTCATGCATGTATGAGTGTGTATGATTAGTTCTCTGCATGCGTGTATTTGTGTATATGTGTGTATGATTTGTTCTCTTCATGCATGTATGAGTGTGTATGATTTGTTCTCTGCATGCGTGTATGAGTGTGTATGATTTGTTCTCTGCATGCGTGTATGAGTGTGTATGATTTGTTCTCTGCATGCGCGTATGTGTGTATGATTTGTAAACTCAAACTCACAGCTTTCTTGCTGCTCTTAATTTGGTATCAAGTATGACACTTCCTTTCAAAAATTTCCAATCACCTGTCATATTTTAATCAGTACTCATTATTTTAATGAATACTCATTGTTTTATTCATTAGCAACTTGCAGTGTAAAACTAAACACGATAAATCTGATACCGAAAGCTATTTTAAAATTTTTTGTTTAGGTTTACATTTAGTATTTCAAGTATTAGGGGAAATACTAAGAATTCACTGGAATTCTATGTAATGTAAATTCTATGTAATGTAAATTCTCCTCAAAGTATCTGTACTGAGATTTGATGACATATTTCCAAATGTGAGATATTCTGGATCAAATGTAAGATATTCTGGATCAAATGTGAGATATTCTGGATCTTAATCTTATCTTAATACATCATTATCAGTGATGTACAGCTTTCTCATTCATTCTAACCCACTCCTCATCATTATCTACATTTCTATTTACTTGTTTGTTTGTTTTTTCTGCTTTCTACAAATTATTCAAAATAAAATAAATTTTTAGTTCTAGTAACATCATTTAGATCGTTTTGTATATGCATCAGCAACAATATAGCTTTTATATTATTGAACACATTGATACCAAACTTTTGAGCAAAAATTCCAAACATTTGAACGGTACGAGACTTTCTGATGTTCTACCCTGAAGAAGCTACAACAAAACCCAAGGCCCATGAGTGTTTATATAAGCACATTTATGAGTGAATGCAGTGTGTATAGGTTCTGTAAGTGTGTGGTTGTGTACATCTGTGTTCACCCTTATTTGTGAGCATTTGCAAACCGACTGAGAAGAATTTGAATTGCAAATGTCCGTCGAAGGCAGGAAGCACTCATTAAAATCGGAATGCTGACTGTCCTGTTTTACTAAATAACGAAGGTATTAGCTAATTGTTCGCTGAAAAGAGTTTTATTACTACAACATAATGTGAATTTTATTTACTTTATTTACTTTTTTTCCTCCAGCATTCTCTGTGCTCACTTGAGCTCACTTCCTGTTCATCTGCTTTGGTGACTGTACCTGACAACTGTTGCCATGGGTGAAATGGAGCAGCTTCGCAAGGAGGCGGAGCGCCTGAAGGATGAGATCACTGTTAGTGTCACCAGACCAAACTAGTCATCTAACACAATAATAGATTTGTATCTTCATTAAAAAGGAGTAGCATATCAATTCTATTCATAGTTTAATTTTATACACATACACATTTCTCACTCATGCAACTTTAACTGACCTGGAGTCAGTTTTTGTAGAGTCCACCAGATTGTATTGACCAGGTCAGTGAACTGTTTAGCTTGGCGCATACCTACACACTGTCATCACAATTGTGTCAGTCAAGCGTGCGATGAGAGGCTCCGCTGGCACTGTGATTGTGTCGTACGCTGACTCTCTGACCACCTGCCCCTTGACCTCTACAGGCAGCCCGCAAAGCAGTGCAGGACACCATGCTGCAGGACACTGTTTCAGGGACCGTGGTGGTGAGCAGAGTCCAGCTTAAGGCCAGAAAGACCCTGAGAGGCCATCTGGCCAAAATCTACGCCATGCACTGGTCCACAGACTCAAAGTAAACACACACACATGCACAGAGTACACAACTACATAGACTGAGCTGCTCAAAACACTGGTCTATACACTGAGTGGGGTAATGTTAAGACCCTGCCTTTAATCTTATGTGTCTAGTGCATCTGAAAAGGCTTTTCTTTAAGCAGAAAATCTAATGCTTTGATTAAATGATTGGGTCAAGAGTCTGACACCTTGTTGCCTTTGATGAGGTTAATCATCAGTCCTGACTGACACTTGCTTTTCTCACCACTGCATTCTGTTATTATCTATTTTTTGATGGCCCTTTCCTCTGTCTTTCCCACTCTCAGACTCTGTGTGAGCGCATCTCAGGATGGAAAGCTGATTGTGTGGGACAGCTATTCCACCAACAAGGTACTGAACCTTTACATCAAAGCCTCTTCATTTTATATATATATATATATATATATATATATATAAGTGTGTGTGAGTGTGTGTGTGTGTGTGTAAGCCCAACTCTCTAATTTCCTAGATAGTGCCATCCCTTTTCCTGTTTGTTAAATCTTCTAGGCATATCAACTACCCAACAGATCTGGAGGATCCTTGCTTCAGTGTATTCAGAAACCTTTTTTAAATTGTAGTCTTTTATTCTCTCAGTACTCCAGAAATACCATAAAGTACTGAGAATAAGGCAGAGCAGTTGTGTCTGAACCCATTCACAGAGGCCCTGTAGCATGAACAGTGCTGACTGACCTTATAACCTTGTCTTGTCCGTTCCAGGTAAACGCCATCCCACTGAAGTCCTCGTGGGTGATGACATGTGCGTACGCGCCCTCGGGGAACCTGGTGGCGTGTGGTGGCCTGGACAACATGTGCTCTATCTACAACCTGAAGGGCAAGGACGGCAACGTGAAGGTCATGCGTGAGCTGGCCGCACACACAGGTTCAAAACACACACGCCCAACACCTTAAACCTGCTAGAACATTGCAGCTTCAACAGTTGAAATTGGTACCTTGAAAAATGTATCATTTGATTTGATGATAAGCCCAACTGGAGGTAGGTTGTTTGTTTCACAGCACACCTGTGAGAGGTGTGTTAGGGTTACACACAAGTTCACTTTTCAAATGAGAGTCGGAGGAAGGCCATCCAACTGCAGACATGGCCACGTGCTCTTTACCATACACACGGGTCATTGGTTCTGCTTCTGTTTGTTGCATCGCAGGCTACCTGTCATGCTGCCGCTTCCTGAGTGACGGTGAGATCCTCACCAGCTCGGGGGACTGTACATGGTAAGGACCGGACACTCCCACTGTTCACACCACGGCTGGTGGGAAAGTTACGAGCAAAACATGGCTCAGTGACATCAGCCAAGTCAGCACTAATAGAACCGCAACGAAAAATAACTCTAACGACCCAATCTGATATGACCTTTTACCTCTCTCTAGTGTTCTCTGGGACATCGAGACTGGTTCACAGAAGGCCGTGTTCTCTGGCCACATGGGAGACTGCATGTCCCTGGCTGTGTCCCCAGACTTTAACACTTTTATTTCGGGAGCATGTGACTACACAGCCAAACTGTGGGACATACGAGAGGATCAGTGCAGACAGACCTTTGGAGGCCATGAGAGTGATATAAACGCTATTGGAGTAAGTCTCTCTCTCTCTCTCTCACTCACACTCACAAACGCACACACTTTAAGTACTTCCATAGCTGCATGAACTTCAGTTACTGGCACAATTACAGTGCAGAATTCTATTCATATCCAGGTACTTCTATCCCCCCTCCTTTACATAGGAGTCAAGTGTGCTGCCAGCATGACCAACTAATTACACTGAGTGTTCAATTAACTACCAGTAATTGAGCAGGTCTGGATTTGAGGTCTAAATATGAATATGTTAGGGACAGTCTTAAATTTT
>JAOXYF010000008.1:2861891-2888424 GCA_028565775.1 Sternarchorhynchus goeldii
ACACACACACACACACACACACACACACACACACACACACACACACACACACACACACACACACACACACACGCATGACAAGAGGAGAACAGACAAGATGAAGGAGAATAGAGGTAATATGAGCCAAACAAAAATGAGGGGCTTGGAGACCGAGGCCGAAGGAGAAAGCATCTTACCCTCATTCATCACTCTTTCCCTGCCTGTCTAGTTCAACCTAGCAAGCAGACTACTCATTTATACAGGCCCTTAAAGAAAAATCAAACAGTGTTATTGTGCTTTCAGGAGCTTGCCGGATTTAATGCAGGTAAGCAGCATGGGTTTGTTCTTACAAAACCCAAGCATGTTACTATAATAAAATGCTTTACATCTCGGTCTAGTAATCGAGGAAGCACAAACACTTTGAAAGCAACTACGGCAGAAATATTGATCAAACAATAGACTAAAGCAATGTAAACATGTTCAGAAAGGAAAGCCAGCATATTAAACAAAAACCAAACCAATATATAAACAAACAGTTGCAGGACCACTTTATCTACGTTGCCAAGCAACAGGGGTCCTACCTGCCTGATGATTTTGGCCCACTGCTCTGCCTGTTTAGCTTTAGCTTGGTCATTCTTCTCTCTGCACTCTCGAGTTTCCACTTGCACAGTCCCTCCCCCCGATTCCTTCAGGTACTGGCCAGCCATTATGGGAGTAGGCGGGAGGGACAGGTTTTTATGCACACGTTGCGTTTGGTATAGGGTTAATTGAGGAGTTATGTTTAGGCATGGATATAGGAAAATAGGTCAAGCAGTAGTCATTATGGTAGCTTAGGATGAAAGGAAGAAGGAAATGTTATACTAAAGATGAGAGTCTTTTAGATTTAAACTGGCAGGTAAAACTCACGTCATGGTCTCAGAGCAGTGGGGGAAATGCAGAACTCAGTTCATTATGAATCATATTAACTTCAAACTAATTGGATTTCTCAGTGACGACAGTGCTGCACAATCGGGGGCACACTGGCAAGGGCATTTGCTAGATGGTTTTATCTGGGCCGAGCAATAGGAGCCCGAATGGCTGCCGGCAGGCTGCAGTTGCCCCCTTTTGTAGTGCTGCCTCAGTGGGAGGGCGTGCATAAGGCTCGTACCTGGGTGAAGCTGGAGGCCCAGTTATGTGCCTCCTTGGCCTGTGCTTTATCAGAGAGCTGCCTTCCTGTTCTGTCCTCCACAGTCACACTGCCCTCGCCAATTTGCCTAATGAATCGCAGGAACTACACAACAACAACAACAACAACAACGACTATTACACACCCATGGATAATGGGATGAGTTCAGAAGTGTGTTCATTCACAACAAGCCAAATACACACATTCTGATATAGTGCCAACCAGAGTGATTTCGCACACATACACAATCGTGTCCACACACACAAAGTGACAAACAGGGACTCCACTGAACAGCACAAGGTAAACAACAAGAAAAGCACCAAGTGAATGGAAAAGAACTGACAAAAACAAACAATGACAAAAGACAGAGGATTACAAACGATCAGGCAAGGACATCACAGCTTTCACACAAATCTCCAGTCTTTTGACCCAAATTCACAAATGTCTTTATAGCTCCTTAACAAGCAGACTCAGGGGTGATAAATGTGGCTAGGGACTAAACAGAAGAATGGCTGAAGATCCCTGAGCTAGACACAATTTCACCAGTGTACAGTGGAACACTTCACATAATGGGTTCCTAATAATTTCTGCAAGGCATACATCCATCGATCGATCGATAGATCGACAGACAGACAGACAGAGAGACAGATAAGATATAGATAGATAGATGACTTCACATGCTGACACTTCACTAACAGACCAACCTTTTCACTGGTCAATCAGCATGTTCTGACACAGGAATGGTGCAACTGTTGCAAAATAGATGGTATAGGAAAACCACACAAAGGACAGCAGCACGATAGAGGCCGACACCCTGGATACTCACGATAGAGCTAATTACTGGAACCAGGAGACAACTTAAATGAATGGGGGTTGAGTTCCTCTTCTCCCGACTGAGTTAAAGCTCAAAAAACTTAAGAGTGGTATTCTAACAAGCTGCAACTCACACAGCACTCAAGAAGTGTATTAATAATAAAAATAATAATTAAAAAAATTATAATAATCTCAGACTGACAAGCTTTATAGAAGCTTTTTAAATAGAAACTCCATGGTAAAATATTTTTATTTGTATAACTGCATAACCTGTGACGGTTGTACAGAACCTTGTTCAAGGTTTTAAATCAAAATACAGTGTTGCCATGTACAGTAAAGTACAGTAATGGTCCAGAAGAATCACAAAAGCAGCACAAAAACACTCTTAACTCACCTCTGTGTTCTGTAGCTTGGGGTCATCTACCTTTGCGAGAAGCTCATTGGCTGTTTGCTTCAGCTCCTCTCCTGGCTGGTATTCCTTTGTCCTTATGGATGGAGATGTCAGCTTTAACCTCTACCACCCCAAGTAACCTCAACATCAACAGACCCATCATTCATTTTAAATGTAATATTGAAAAATTCACAGTAATTACTGAATAACTTGCCGTATAACCAAATAAGCCTGGAGTTTAAAAAATACTGAAATGTAAAGACCAACCTCCAGTAGGTTATAGAAAAGTCTGATATTCTCAAGTGAGTTTTATAAAATCAATAAAGAACTGTGTCTCAGTTAACACTGAATACAGTCTTTGAAGCTTTCAATACATTTTCAAACCCCAATTATGCCAAAGTCCACTATTATCACTATTCTACAATCAAAAAGTTCTAAGTCTCAACATCTCATTGATTTGAAAACCATCTATGGCTCATTGGATCTCTCGAGTATTTTCACCAATCTTGTGTGACCTTGATGCCTCAATTAACCTTTCTGCTCTTCATGCATTTTGACATAACTCCAGCTGGTCCTTCTTCTGCCTTCCTCCCACACTCTCTCTCACCATTCTTTGTCTTGCTCCTTTTCTCCAAGATCCCCCAACCAAAGTTTCTCCTCCGACTGCTCCAGATACTCTTCTGCCCATCGCCCAGGGTCTGAGAGACAGGAGACGGCAACACAACTTTCTAAAGGGTTTTAGAATTTAAGGCTTTCAAATAGATTACTCAGTAATACAGGACTGTCTATTTACTTTTTTACTACATGTCAAAGACAGCAAAACACTAGCAAAGTTGATCTGTAAGTGTTCTCTCTAAACACTGTAGCAAAACCATACAGAGAAAGAAGGACATTGAATAAGCACACTGTGATAAAAGGACAGCAGTCAAACAGCAGTCAAGAAAAACTAACCAGTAACTTCATTTATGAATTCTCTGGTCCAATCAGCATCCGCTGTGTCCAGAGCTGCTTGGCCAGGGGAGGAGTCAACTCCAGACAGGAACTCTGCTGCCCAATCACCAGACAGGGCTAAAGCGGCTACATCAGGCGCTACAAGCAGGAGATTTCAACATCTTAAACCTCATAATAAACACCATTATAAGTTTTGTCACATGTTACTATAAAGCTTCACTCGGCGGGCAGTGTGAGCTTAGCCTCGACCTTACGGATGCTAAAATGATGCAACTGATTTTCTACATTGGGAAGAACCTGATCTAAGGTCAGCTAAATATATCATTGTTTTTTCTCCACCCCTGACTCACACAAGCGAAGGATGCAAATACCTATAAATTAAATGAACTAAGAAACACCAATATTTTGCAAAACATCAGTTCATTAAGGTTTTTTGGACAGAGCAAAAAAAACAAAAAACAAAAACACTTTCCAAACTGACAACACTGGAGTGCAGTAAGAGGCCCACCACAAACTTCCTTTAGAACAACAACAACACTGGAGTGCAGTAAGAGGCCCACCACAAACTTCCTTTAGAACAACAACAACACTGGAGTGTAGTAAGAGGCCCACCACAAACTTCCTTTAGAACAACAACAACACTGGAGTGTAGTAAGAGGCCCACCTATATGAAGTAAACAACACAAGAAAACACCAGCTGAGTCATGGGTGTGGTACCTGTCTATGGGGCTATTTGGGGTTTTTTTGTGTGTGTGTGTGTGTTACCTCTCTGTGGGGCCTGTCTGTAGCTCTGCTGGTCAATCTGCTGCATCTCCTCCAGGAGCTGCCCCATATCAAAACTGTGAGGAGGGCGTGGGGGCGCCTGCAGAAACTCACTCACCAGCTGCAATTAAAACCTCCATCACTACGTATCATGACAGCATGGCTCTGTTTAGCTTTCTCCAGTTTATTTACAGTTTTTTCATAAAGGATATACACCACTGGCCAGCAGAGTCACAACACAATGAAAGTTAAGAACTTTTAAGTATTTTAACATTTTCTTCACATTTAACAAAAAACCAGTGTACCAATAAACGTTACTACCTGGCCCCAGATTCACAATCAAACAAATGGTCATTAAAATCATCTCTGGAATATATACCTCCTCCTCAGTAGCTATTTCAATTGGTGTAGGGGGAATCTGAGTAAAAAGAGAATCACAGAGAGAACGAGAAGAAGAACTTGTGGTGAAGAACTTAAGACACAGATTCCACACACTGACCACATAAGTGACTAGTAGAGTATTACATTTCTGTGGCTGAGCTGTCTTACAAACGCCCTAGAATACACCCCACAAAAAATCATCTTCCTTAAAATAATTCTAATAGATTCATTTTTCAGTCTAGTCAAAGTGTAGTCATTGAATGAACCAGGTTGGCTGTGTGTGAATATACCGAGCTGGTATTGAAAAATCAATTCAGGTCAGGTTTAAAGGTCTATTACCAGGTTTTATTACTAACATACTATGAATGTGTGAAGAATCCCTCCAAGACGTTTTGTAAATAAGTCCTGAAGATATTGGCAAATGCTTAGAGAGAAAACAAACATGAAGAATTCCCTATCTCAGAAAGATATGTAAAAGGAGAATATCATAGGTGTTTTCTTACACATTAGCCAAATCAATACCAAGGAAATTTTATTCCTGTTAATAGAAAAGGCCACAAAACACACTAAGAGTAAGTGACTCTTAGTACCAGGTTGCAACTGAGAGGGCGCAATTACCTTCCCAGTTAAATCACAATTAAGGAAGACTTACAGTGGGCGTTGACCTATGTCTCCAAGCACCACCTTCTTGGGTCATGTGGCTTGTCAACTTCATGAGGGGATTGGCTCCCCCACATTCTGCCTCCACCAGCTCCCGCATCGCCATGACAACACAGGGTCAAGATGGTTTTTATAAATTCTTTGGAGTTTCTAAACAAAAGAGCAGATAAAAAGGACTATAAAAAACAACATACCACACAATATAGACTGCATAATCAAGGCCATTTCCGTCAAATTGGTCTTTAAAGAAAATGAGTTGAATGCACTCAGCCACTAGAAAAATAAAAATAACCCCTTCTCTACAGGGCTGTCCTTAGAATTTGCTTAAGTGAAAACAGGTGCATGCAACATAAACCCTTGACATGCTGTCCAAACTTACAGCATGACAATAAACATTGCCACACATGAAGACTCTTGCCTTCATGGATGGAGGCAGGACAATTGCACAGAATTACTGTCTTGTCCAAAGTAAACTGGGCTGCAGTGAGCTAAGACTCATCTGGAGTTTTATGGTCTGAAGAATTTGGTTTCAATAGCACTGACATGGTGGGAGATTCAGAGCGTGGAATAAACAATATGAAGCAAGAGAGCCATTATGCATTATGAGTACCACTGTGCAAGATAACAAGACAAGTAACTGGATGGCACTGAACTGGCACTGTGTCCATTAACATAATAAAGCCCTGATGAGGAAGCACTTAACATTGCAGAACACCAGGTTTATCCATTCATAGCACAGTGTACAAGAGTGAGCATTTTCAGCAACATAAGCTCATACCCTCCGACATGAGCAAAAATGGTCCAGGAAAGACAAGAGGGACATTCAGGTAAAATTAGATTATTAATTTTTAGGTTTTTTTCCTATCCGAGTCATCGCTGTTACTGATATACTACTTTCCACTAGAATCCATTCGAACATCTTGAACTTGAATGCCACCACAGAAAGGAGCGTCAGCTATGGACAAAGCACGGCTCACTGTGCTCAAAGCCCTGCGGTCTGCATGGCCAGAACCGTACAGGACTGTTGCTGAGTTACCGCCATCACATATCAAGACAAAAGGCAGTCCAAAACAGGAACAGAAGAGAATTTTCTATTTGACTGGTCACTGGCCACACAACTGACCACTTATCTGGCTTATGAAATTTGGTTTGTTTCAGGTTCAGTACATAAACTTTGAAGGGAAGCATCTGCAACCTTTGAACTCTGAACATGTGCTCTAAAAGACTGTATCATCTTCTATCTTCCTCATTTCTGTCCGTCTGGCCAAGTGTCATTAACGTGTGGCAAAACGATTAATTACTGCAAACATTATATGTAATACTGTAAAGTGTAGCCAATACGCAGGTAAAAGGTCTTCTTCTATTAGAATAGCATGGGCCATATCTATGGCTGACCAGCTTTACAATACGAAATGTGATCATAAGAGAAGCGTCAGTTAAAACGTGTGAGTGTACCAAATACAACAGGCTTGATGGTTAGTTGTCTTTATTGAATACTTAGCTAGCTAGATAGTGTTTCAACCATCTGCTGCATAAATCACCGGTTGAATGCAAAAATATTATCTGGGCAGAATGTAGCTAGTTTAGCTAGCCATCTAGTTAGCTAATTTATATACCCATTTCACAACTAAGCATCGCAAATAATGTCAGCTTTATAATCACTCTATATAAAAGCATTCTTTTATATAGTTTGTGTCCGAAAAGAACAGCATTTGGCTGTTAAGATTCCGTTCTAAACGCGTACATTATTACTGTTGCTTGCTAGATAGCTAACTTAGCATAACTACACTGATAACGCTGGCTACCATCATGACAGCTCGCGATTAGTTATCGAACGTCTCGAGCAAGGTGATCGTCAAACACCGCTAGCTAACTAGGGTGATGTAAACTAGCCAGTAGCTAATAATCAATAAATTGGGTACTACCAATAGTCAGAGTCAGCAAAATATCAACGTTTGGACAGAAGATATATATGCTTAGTTAAATGACTAAAAGTGTAGAAGGCAAATGAACATCAATTAAGCTGTTAGCTAATAATAATACGATACATGAAGGTAGTCAGCTAACGTTAGTTTGCTAGCTAGCTAATAAACTCACCGCTCGCCCACAATCCAGGCGATGTGGCTGCTACCTCACCTCCTCTGGTTAAGAATGCCGTTTTGAGCAGTCTCTCGCTAGCTAGCTAGCTAGCTAGCTACCTGACAGAATATGACGCACTGTGGGTGACTATTTACAACACAAAGGAGATAAATGATGAGCTGGTTTACTAAGATGCAGTACAACTTATGTGCTGGTTAGCTAGCGAGGTACTAAAACCTTTACCCTCTACTCTGATGATACCCCAATATAGTGAAGAAACTGCATGAAGCCAATGCTACAAATCTGATATTCACAAACATCATTTAAGTCCCTTGTAGTGTCAGCCTTAACACGGAGACTGTATTTGCCTTGCAGTGGAGGTTACGTAAAATTCTTAAGAGAAAGAGCACAAATGTAGAAAAATATATACGAATTATCTGACCTATCTAAAAAGATTATGTCTTGTTACAACTATATAGTTCGCACATAAAACATGTTAAACCGCTTAATTATCAGGTAATATGTTAAATATTTTTCATGTGTTTGAACTTTGTTAGAGTATAGTGCACAACCCTGACGTTGCGCAAGGATTGATACAAAATCCAATGTGTAATTTCTTTAAAATTAACCATGAAGATATGAATAAAATATGAACGCGTTCACACCTGTCGAAAGTCATGGCATGTAATAAATCCTAATTTATCACCAACAAAGTTTTGACATTATCTGAGTGTTTTTATTATGAAGTTTTGAAGTTTTTTTCAGACGATTATCAACAATCAGTCAATAATTCATGTTATTGTATCAATAATGAGTACATTTAAATGTCCCAATAGTAACCATAGTAGTAATGTAAGATATTAATGCAATTTTATCCATTCTTAATATCACATTGAAAAACAACAGGTTTTTATTAACTGACAGTTTCCACTGTACACTGACACAGACAAAGAGAGCAAGGGCTGAGACACAGGAGAGAAAGCGAGCGTGAGTATCAGGGAGTGAAGGAGAGGAGGGCTGTATATCCAGAAAACAAAAAGCAGTGGAGGCATTAAAAGCAGGGAAAAGAAGAAGGGATGTGGTGGAAATGTTTGAACAAGAGGATTGAGAGAGGAGTACTGGATATAACAACAGTGTCTTCTGTCTCACTGTGATTCAGATATTAACAAACTTTAAATTACACACTTAAACACACAAATAAATACTCATCGAGCCAATCATCATTATCACTAATACTATTATTATCATTATCACTATACTGTATGTTATAGAATTGATAATCATTACAGAGATCATTGAAAAAGAAAAAAACTACCCCATCTGAAAATGCAAAGACTGAATAAGCATCAGAACAATGGAAATGACACAAATATTGATAATAATAATAATAATAATAATAATAATAATAGTATTTTGTATTTACATAAATTTAAATACAATCAAAACTGCCCAGGTTGAGCTAACATTCTGATGCAGCAGAGCGGGTTGTAACATGGTTTTGTGAGGTGGCAAATGTATGCGTGTGTTTGTGTGTGTGTGTGTGTCCGCGTGTGAGTGTGTGTGTGTGTGTGTGTGTGTGTGTGTTTAGGGAATTGTTTATAATTACTGTAACTACTGAAGGGAAGTTGCTGGTTATTTACATATAGCTTATGTCATTAACCTGTACACACACATTTTCTGAAATTTAATCAGGATGTGTTGGGATGAAAACTTAGATGTGAGTCTTATTTTACTGTCTCATTATTATTAAAGCTTTATTATCATATAATCCAAATTTTGCTGCACTTTCAAATAGCTAATTTCTAAAACATAAATCACTTATCTTACATTTGTCTGTAATGATACCTGGTGTATTCAGTGTTTGACACAGTGCAAATGATCACATTCACTGAATGGCCTAGATGATGGACAGGTGTTAACATGAAGCAATTACATCACTGTGCCATACATACATTGTAGACTCTTGACTTAATTGTAGCCTAGATGTTGGCTGGGCATCAGAGTGAGACAGTATGCATTGTGCATTATGTGTGTGTGTGCATGTATACGATTGTGTGTGTGTGTGTGTGTGTGTGTGTGTGTGTGAGCATACATTCCAGAGACAATGCATTCACAAAGGCTGATATCAAGTACATTTATGCTGTGCAAGTGTATGAGTATGTGCACATGTGCATTGTTATGTTTAGTGTGTGCAGTTGTTTATTGTGGTTTTCATATTTCACGTGTACGGTCCATATGTTTGTCATATGTGCAAGTGGAGATGACCGACTCAGTAGCGCCGGGGAGTGGAGTCTCTGCCCTCCTTCTTGATGATGATTCGCTGGTCATCGCCTGTGTCATCAGGCGATTCCACCACTTCCTCTTCGTCATCGCCTTCCCCCTCCGTATCTGCTGCAATGCCCATCCGATTCTCATATGACTGTTAATGGGGGTGTGGAAGAGAAAGAGATTTGCCTTCAGTACATAAGAGGTTGTTCTGCAGGTTTGACGCATTCACTCTTGCTCTTTTTAATTGATTACCTCCATGGGGTTCACAATAATAGTGAGGGCTGAATCATCCCACTGGCCACTGCCCTCTTTACCGCCGCCCCTTGGTCCATCGCCACGGCGATGGATAGAGCGGATGCGGAACACACCGAGGATCACCATGACAACCAAGAACCCCACACATACCATGATGATGACCGTGGCAGCACCAGGCACCACTACAAAAGAGATGCATTTTCGAAAATGATACGGATGCACAGTATGGGCACTAAAGCTCCACGATGTTGCGCATTGCAGCGTATGTTAATCAGATGCTTTTGATGAGTCACTATGTTTGTGTTTGTATATGTCTGTATGTATATGTGTGTGTGTGTCTGTACCAGAGTTGCGGTGTGGGTTGGGCAGTGTGTGTCCGCTTAGCTCTCCTGTGTGATGAGATGGGTGGAGGAACTGCTGCTGAGAAGCCAGGAGGTGTGATGGGTGATACAGACTATCCAGGGAGTGCAGAAAATTCACCTATAACATCAAGAGAGGAAGAGGGATAGGCAGACAGAGAGGAAGAGAGAAGATAGCAGGGATAGAGAGCAGAGGTACATTTGTGAGAGGTATTAGATGAGAACAGAACATATATTAATGTTTACTTTGGCCTGAGCTGATATCCTGAAATTTAGCTGTAAATATATATTTTGAGCAGCATTATTTTAGGCCTGAACTGAACAAATGATGGGTGTGGCTGTAACATTGTATGGGTTGTTCTTGGTACCTCCAGGGTGAGCTCATTACTGGTGTACCGTCCGTTCATTTCTGAACAGGACAGTCGGAATCTCCTCTCAAAGCGGGCAGAGCCTTTTGCTAGTCTGTAACGAACTGAACGTAGGACATCCTCATATACTGAGATAGACTCCGCGCCTGAGAATGACATCGAAGGGAGTAGAAGAAAGAAGGTGAAGCTCTGCACATGAACATGTCCTTCACCTGAAGAGAATAAACCAGTAGCACTGCCCCCATAGCAGATGGGTGAAGCTGTAGCTCTTTTTGTATATCTGAACACCAAATGATCAAGTCCTTTCCAAGCTCATTAAAACATGTAGTGCTGCTGCTGGATCTGACAAACTTTAAAGGCATTTGCTTTAACTACAAATTCTATGACATGCAATTATTGCTACAAAATACATAGAAAATGCAGGTTACAAATCATGGCAAATTACCAGTTATGGCAATATAGGCTGTTGTGTTGATGATGTCCAGCCCCTTCTCTCTTAATGATTCCATGTCAACCAAAAGCTCCTCCTTCTCTGGGTTTAGCTCCTCCCCAAGGGGTTGGACTTCACAACCATCCAGAGTATGAGCCACTGCATCTGACATGAGAGCTAATCAAAACAGAGAATACGTGAGGATGTCAACTCAAATATTTACTCTTTCTTTTTGTTTTTTCTTAACAAATAAGTAACACTGTTAGAATAGTTCCTATCATTTTAAAATAAAAATACATCAACCATAAAAATACAAACAGAAATGTAGTACTTATCATCCCCTGTGTCACAGATTACCTGATCACAATCAGTGACATAAAACAGAACCATACAGAAAAATACAGATTCATTGAACCCAATCTGGTAAAAGAAACAGGTCAGTATAAGAAATGACTCCCAAAAGAGGCAAAGTTCTTCCAGCAGAGCATTATCAGTGCTACTGAGTGCCATTAGTGCTGCTGGTATTATTTAGTCTGAAAAATATTTACATGAAAAACAATGCTGTAACATAAGACCATATCAGTAAAGAGGACCGATTTGAACAGACTACCCCAAAGTACTCTGAAATTACAAGACCCAAGCCAAAGGTGATTAGGTTGTCCATTTATGACTGTGCTATCACAGAAACGGCAGAAGAGAAAAAGGGTAAAGGGTAAAGTACAGTGTTAAAAGGGTAAAGGGTAAAGTACAGGCTTTAATCTCACAAATAAGGAATCATTCGCTCTGCTCCTCTGGTTCATCTCGCTGCTATGCTCCTACAATCAGCAGGAGTCTGCATATCTCACAGCACTATGACTCACTAAGAGGGATGAGGGGAGTAGTCTAAACCCACTCAAGTAAAAGTACCGTTACGGCGCTCAAACAATGAGTCTGTAGAGCCTCTACTGAAAACAGTAGCAGGTGTAGGAGGAAATCAAAGGATCACTTTAAACGATTACTCACGGACTTATTCTGGTATTGTGACACTTTTGTTCTAAATTCAAATCATAAACTGGGAAAGTTCAACAGAAAAGCAACCCAGATGCTCCAGCAGAGCATAAACAAATAACACATAAACAAAGGAATTAGTAACTAAAAGGAAATTACGCATGAAAAAATTAATTAGAAACTAAAAGCGAATCACTAAGTGCAAAGCAGATTCTTTAAAATTCTGCTTCAGTAAAACGACATTGGCATTCAAACGCACATATACCATACACTGATGTTAAGGGTTCTGATGTGCCTGAAGAAATCTGTTCTCCCACTGTATGTGTTTGGTGCAAGAGACTAAAAGTGATGTGGTTGCTATGGACTCTGCTATGGGGGGGGGGGGGTGCTGTTTTGGTCAACCCTTTCTTTGATTGGACAACTCTGACACACTCGCCATTGGGCAGTGATTTGGGTTTATGCTCAGTGAGTCCATAACCTCTGCATGAATTTCACAAAGGAATGGCTTTTAGTTGTTAGTAAATATGCAGTGCTAGTGTGTGAAAATTGATTTATGATTTAGTGATAGAGCAAAAGGACTTGTGGCAAAATGGTTCCAAATCCTAAAACAAAAATGATTGGATTGGCAGAGAAAGAATATTTGGAAAGAGAAACTGCTAGAGCAGACTGCCGCAGAGGATTGAAAGGACTGAGAGGACTGAGAACAGGAGCCAGTGGAGAATGTTTGGAAAGCAGTTCTCTTATGATTATTGAAGACATGCTTGTGATGGAACATCAAAACAGTTTGAGGTCACCATTGAGGTTAGAAAAGGAGCTACAAAATACTGATAGTTGGCAGTTTGTTTCTTTTCATTCAGTAAATTTTGTAGTATGTATCAGTGATACAATATTTAATCAGTTCTTTTCGACTGACTACTTACTCAGTAAAACAGAAATCTAGTAAAGTCTTGCTTAATAAAAGTAAAGGTTTGTACCTAGTTCTGCTTAATAATGTTTATGATTTTCCTCAAAGTATTTATAGTTTGTCAATGTGTGCATGAATGTTTGTGTGTGTGTACGTGTATGTGTGTATGTGTATGTACATGTGTGCATGCATGTTTGTGTGTGTGTATGTGTATGTGTGTATATGTATGTGTGAATGTGTGTGTATGTACATGTGTGCATGCATGTGCATGTGTGTGTGTGGGTTTAATACAAGACTCACCCCCTCCCTCCATGCCCTGGGCGGCTGTGTTCACGGTGTGAGAGAGGGAACACACAATGCGCAGCTCAGGGAACAGAGGGACTCCATGTGGACTCTCAAACTCCGGGGCCGGTCGGGCCAGGTGGGGTCCCACGCCTGACAGTGATATCTGGGGGGCATCAGGCTGAAGCACCACCAGATATCCCTCAAGCTGCCGGAGCGAGAGACAGTTCTCCTCACTGGAACACCTGCACAACGAGGAAGTGGGAGGGAGGCGTGTGATAACAGTGGTAGTGGTGCAGTGGGGCAGTGGTAGCTCATTGGTAAAGGCACTTGACTAGTAATTTGAAGGTTGCTGGTTCAAACCCCACCTCTGCCAAGTTTCCACTGTTGAGCCCCTGAGCTCAACTGCTCAAGAAGTATTCAGTCACAATTGTAAGTCGCTTTGGATAAAAGCGTCAGCCACATGCCTTAAATATAAATGTACATGTAAATAACATGTGTGTGATGCCTACATAATTAAAGGTCTCTAAGGAACAGTAGCTTGCCATTTTTTTTCATTCTTTTTGATTTGTGCAGATGCAGCACTGAGAGCACAGTCACAGAGAACAGTCACCAAGGGCACAGTCACCGAGAGCACAGCCACAGAGAGCATAACACAAAGGCGCTTTTTGTAGTGTGAATCCGAGCAGTCGGGATACACTGGGCACTCGAGGGTCCTGGCACTGGCCGTCTTTCAGCACCGTGGACAGCAGCTACCCCACCACAGGCACTGCCGCAGCAGACATTACTGCGATACGGTAAACGGGGGCGGACCTTGGCACAACCACGGCACGCGAACACAGAAAGGCCTCTCAGGCACGTGACTTTAGGTCTCCCACTTTCTCTACCTCTCCCCTCTCTAAATAAAGCACCTTGCCATTTCCCCTGATGTAGGTCTCTCCTGTCACAGGATCTGTGTGCGCATGCTGTGCACTTGACTGCGTCTGTGGCTCTGCATGTGTCTCTGTGTGTTTGCACGTGTGACTCAGCAAAGCATCTGGTTACATTTATCTCAGTCTGATCACCAGCTGGGCATCGCGACCCCTTGCCCTTAAATCTGATTAAACTGAAGACAAGCATAAAACACACACACACACACACACACACAGTCACTAACAGGCCTCTCATGGCTCTTCTCTTGCCTGCCTAACATATACTAATCCACTTATTCCCTATAAGCATTTCATTGTGTTCTCTCTATTCATTCAAGTGATTCTTTTTTAACCAGCTTGTAGCAGTATCCATTTGCTCGTGCTCCTCCACTGTGGTTCTACATGCACATCCTTTAAATGGATTTGCTGTATCGGTTTTCTTCCCATCTTTTTATCCTCTCTTCAGCCAGTTGTTCACTGACATCATTCGTTTCACGTTTCTCCACAGGGACAAAGACTATTCAATTAGCTCTTTGTTTCAGCGTCAGGAGCTGGACATAAATTGAAACCTTTCCATTGTGGTGTTAAAAATGTCACAAAATCAAATTAAAAAAAGATATAAAACACAAAAAAATATTTTTATTCCAGAGGAATTTGCTATGAATAGAAAAACATTTATCTTATTTTACCATGAAATCAATGATAACGTGTTGAGTTAATGTTAAACACATAAATTCAACCTCCAAGTTCATAGAAACATAAATAAAGCGTTTGATTGCAGAGTAAAGCAGCTCCCGTCTCATCGGCCCTCACACGTGTACCTGAGTGAGGTGTATGTATATGTGT
The DNA here is from genome assembly GCA_028565775.1 of Sternarchorhynchus goeldii. Classification (NCBI taxonomy): domain Eukaryota; kingdom Metazoa; phylum Chordata; class Actinopteri; order Gymnotiformes; family Apteronotidae; genus Sternarchorhynchus; species Sternarchorhynchus goeldii. The sequence continues at coordinate 2,876,683 of JAOXYF010000008.1, forward strand.
ACCTGAGTGAGGTAGCGAGACGGAGCGGCCGCACCCCGGGTGTGGCGAAGCGCAACGAGTTCCTGTACGTCACCTGCTGCACTGCGCGGTTAAAGCTCTCCAGGTCGTCGCCCTCCAGCACCAGCACGGACTGACTGGGGTTCACGTGGACCTAAAAGCACAGGAGAGCAACTGGAGCTGTGTGCAGGGAGGAAGGGTGGGAGAGGGCTGGGGGCATTAGCACTGGGTGGAAGTGTAGAAGATAGAAGTGCATGATTGAAGAAACAAACAAACAAACAAAAAAAGATGGAGCTAAGTGAGAGGCTGCATACATGCATCACCCACCTTCATGCCAGAACCCAGCGTCTCCAGGTCTCCAAAGTCCAGGCCCTCTCTGCAGGCATACAGACATTCCACCACGCTGTGGGGCTCAACGCTTCCAGGACGCACCGTCACTCCTGACAACAGGCCTCTGTAACCACCCACAAACTTCACTGAGGGGAAAAGGCACAGAACAGACATGGATTGAGAAAGACAATCATCCACAAAAATACATTCCACTACAAAATAAAACACAGTCCACTACAAAATAAAGCAAACAATACAATGTGACATTTTTAATGTCACAAATAGTATATCTTGATATTTCTTTATTCTCATTAACTGTAATGCTAAATGAACTGTACATATAAATATAACCTTTTACAAAACAACGTTCTTTGAATCTATATGGCCTGTTTGACATCTGTGAGAGAGAGTGAATTGCTGGGTGTCAAATTTGCCAGTCATAAAAAAAAGCAAATCATGAATATCAAAAAAGCAAATTTCAAAAGCACAAAAGGCTCTGAGTAGATGGAACACAGGTGTTTGAATCCCAGAGGAACAAAGGACTCTTTATCTCTTTCAAGTACCAAGCACTGAGGAGACCAGCGAGGAGAGCAAAAGGTGCCTTCCAGCTGCTCTACCTGCCTCCAGTCTTTCAACAAGAGATGCTCTGTGCTTGCTCTATTTGCTGTAAACATCTACACAGAAACACTGCATTGGATATCTGTACTAAAAATTATACAATTATTATATATACATATAACCACTAATAGACATGTGTTCTTATTTTTGTTTTCCTAATCTTTTTTCTTCTACATTTTTTCTTATTAATTTTTATTCTTTTAATCATAGCCAAACAAGCATTTAAAGCTTGCATAAGATGTGCTGATATACAGGTTCTGCTATTACCCAATGCGGTTTCATGTAAAACACACACACACGATTCTCAGGAGCCCTTAACTCACCTGTGTCCTTGGTCATGGGGATGCTGTTGTTTAGAATGTTTTTCTGCTTATCCTCCGGCTCTGCAGAATATTGAAGACATGGGAGCATCACCAAGGGGAGCATCGTCATGCAGGAAAGGAGGAAGGAACCACTTGAAATGAACACACACTGTCTCACAATACTACATAATACTGTTAATGGAGGCATTTTCAAAACTGATTAATGAATTTTGCAGTGCATTAAGGAGGACATCTGGGGACTAAAGGATTGACTGGACATCTGCTTTATACATACCTGTTCAATCAAACACACACACACAGACATACATGTATATACACACGCATAACTATGCATTCAGAGAAGACCTGCGAGGTCATGATATTTTGTTCAAAATCGATATTTATCATGATTTGATTATATATAATGTGATAATGCTGCCAGCTTGAAGAATATCCTGCTAATTAATGAAGCTTCAATAAACCAGAAGGTTCAGTAGTTAAACTTTAGAATATAGTGTATAATATAGTGTATTATATAGTGTATAATATAGTGTATTATATAGTGTATAATATAGTGTATAATATAGTATATTTGCAAAAATAGAATAATGTGATAAACATTTAACTGCGCAAGCATGCTTTATCTGTGTTAAACTTTATTTTCACAAAATAAACTAATATTAATTATGTTCATAGTTTTTAGAGTTTTCTTCAGTGCTGTTGGAAGCAGGAGTGTACGATATAAATGTTGTCGTAATCCTTTTTCAAGATTGTTTTATCGCCCAGCACTAATTCAGACATACAAACATAGAAGTGTTTGTCTGTTATGCTGAATAACAGATGAGTCAGAGGGTATTAATAGCAGACTGGCTATTAATTTTGCTCTATATCTCTGTTCAGTCCCATCTAAGACACATTCATGCTAATCTGGGGAAGACTGTAGCATGACACCCCAACACGAGCACACATACCCCAACACGAGCACACATACCCCAACATGAGCACACATACCCCAACATGAGCACACATACCCCAACACGAGCACACATACCCCAACATGAGCACACATACCCCAACACAAGCACACATACCCAACATGAGCACACATACCCCAACACGAGCACACATACCCCTACATGAGCACACATACCCCAACACGAGCACATATACCCCAACATTAGCACATATACCCCAACATGAGCACACATACCCCAACACGAGCACACATACCCCAACATGAGCACACATACCCCAACACGAGCACACATACCCTAACACGAGCACAATTACCCCAACACGAGCACAATTACCCCAACATGCTCCAATAACCATCCGCTGTCGTGGGGCTGGGTTAGGGATGGCTCCGTTGTCATTGATTAGGGCAGGGTCAAAGGTCACACCATCAACGTAAAGTGTGACAGAGGGAAACTGCACACTGAGGGACAAGTGATGCCACTCGCCATCACACACCTGTGAGAGGGCAAAGGTCTTCAGGTATTTTGAACATACCGCACCAAATCAGACAAGAACACAATCCTAATCTGATCTAATAGGAAATTAGCTAAGAATGTAGCTGGGCTCACACCATACATACACATATACATACACATATACATACCCACACACACACATGTACACACATACACAACCAAAGATAAAACTCTGCCTCTCTGATCACTCACTACCTGTGAGTCAAACGCAGTAACAAGCACAAAGTTACTGAACAGTTATTCTATAATGCTTTGTGTTTCTGCCAGGGTAAACTTTCCCATAAGCCCTGCCTTACCTGTTCCAGCTTCCAAAGGAATTTGACAGGTCGCACAGCTGACACATCCGGCCAATAGAAGAGAGAAAGACGGCAGCCATGCACAGACAGTGAGTAGTGGGAATACGAGTCATCTGTCAATAAGAACACACACACACACACACACATATGTCACGGTTACTCATTGATATCTGGTTTCACACATATTTCCCAAGCCGTTCTTTATTCTTGCCAGTTTCCCTCCTGGTGTATAAGCAACTAACTACCACTATGACAAGTCCTTCATGACAGCAGTGCTCTAGAAACGACGACAGCACGTCTTCATGGATTCCCAGCTCCACAGCAGCACCGTGCGGCTCAGAGTGCGTGGGGGAGAAACGCCTCACTGGGCTGACTCCAGATCAGTTGCCATCAACAGCACTGTAGAACAGCACTTACACCAGAGCCACCATGTCACAGGCTTCATGTACATTACAGAGAGCAGGAACCCCCACAGTATACCTACATGTCACATGATGTCTCATGATGTTAGATCATCTTTAGTGGATATAATCCCTGATCAGTGGAATACACAGGGTCCTTGATTATGATGGTAACACTACTGTGCTGAATTATGCATGTACACAAATAATATTATTCCTAAGTAAACACAGTCTGACCAACTGAAAGGTGGCAGAAACCAACCATTCTTCACAGTGCTGCAGACGATAATTTCCTCCTCTTTACGAGTCCCTCTCGCCTGATTGGCTGTTTGTTGGGTGTTGGCCCCGCCTCTTCGCAACCACAGCTGAAGGGTGAAGTGGTCTCCTGACACAGTTGAGGCAACTGAGTCAGGCACCACTGCAACATGAGAAGAACCATTGAAGGAGAAGACTAGGGACGAATCAGAAGAGGGCAAGGTGGGCAGCGCAGCCGTCCAATTGGCTGCTGGAGATGGAGGCGGGAGCAGGTCAACCTCACCCCTCACAGCACCTGAGGGAAACAGGAAATATTTTTTATGAGAAATAAAATTTTGCTATAAGAAAAAACACCAGACCTGTTAGATTAGAAAGGAATTCTCCTGCCTTAATGCATCCTAGTTCAATGGTTCATGCACATATAATCATTATTTAGATATGTAGGGTATATTAAATATGACTGATCACTGAATGCATGTAAAACTTTTTCTGTATAACTACAAAGGAAAAGCCCTCACCACAAAGTCTTCTCACAGAGCGGTCTGAGTAGCTGTCACGGTCGCAGCCTTTCCCTATATGGCCAGTCTGAAGCTCTACAGTGGCCTGGATGTTCCAGACGGTCTCCTCGCATGTCTCCAGGTGCAGGTTGGGAAAGAGAGGAACACTGCCAGAACCAGGTGTGTACTCAACTCGCTTTGACCAGCCTGACACACACATACCAATGCAAGAATACACCCAAGCACATACACACACACACACACACACACACACACACACACAAAGCAAGCACATACACACACACAAGCAAACACCATAGCATTTTAGATTGAAATAAAATGTTTGTGTTTCTATGTTGTCACAGAAATAATAGTTTGTAATAATTATGACACAATTAAGTGATTTGTACGCTTTAAATTTTATAAAATCTAACCCTCAACCAAAACTCCCTTTTTTACAGCTAATAATAATATTTTGCACACTGTGGTAACATACATTAATAGAAAACCTTTTAAGAATGATTTGCTAAACAGTAGAACATCTGCACACACACTACAGAAGAGTAGTGCCTAACTGGCAGAGACTCAGCGCTCCATACCGATCCATCCTGGTTTGCAGGAAGGCTTGACCGTGACTGTGATCTGAGCGTCGGCCTGAGCTCGGTTCTTTCCACAGTCAAACGCCGTCACCCAGAAGGTGTGCAGACGCTGTTTCTTCGAATCTAGAGGTTCAGTGTTCTTAATGTTCCCTGGGTGGACGGTGGAATATTCAGCCAGTAAGCAACATACAAGTAAACAAGTACGAGAGAATGAAACAAACTAGTAGATAATTTCCTAAATTAATATGTCAACTGCATAAGAATCTGAGCAAGAGTTTGTCAATTTGGGTTAAAGAGTTGGATGGAGAGATGATATGGAAGATATAGAAGGTAGCATTTAAAAATTTCTGAAATATCTCCAGGGACACACTGTCCCCAAAAGGACAAAACCCAAGGCTTTTCAAAAATGAAATAGTCAAGCAGAGTGTGAGAGGCAGAGGAAGGGAGACAGAGAGAGAAAGAGAGAGAGAGAGAGAGAGAGAGAGAGAGAGAGAGAGAGAGAGAGAGAGAGGAATAAGATGATCAGTGGAGAATGACGCAAAGGAAGGGTTTTCACTCTCTGGTCCCTGGTTCTGCCTTACCCAAATTAACAGTCCAACCCCACACATCCCTGGCAGAACAAATATGCAAGATCATGACTAAAAAGACCCACTCAAAATGTTGACTACTGATTCTCAGATCTTATCGATGAGGGAGTAAGAGCCCCATCTTGCCTGCATGGCTTGCAGTTCGAATCACGGTTGTTCAGTCTCAGATCACCAAAGAAACTTCCACCAAAAATCCTTCACTAACCCATTTTTAGAAAAAAAAGGGTTCTAAACTTTCTTACTAAGACGGAAAACATATTGTGATAGATAATACATTTTGTGTTATATACCTTCTATTACTGTGTCTCTCAAAGATAAAGTATACCAGTAGCATAATGCATGGAAAAAGGAGCTTCAAAGATTTGCATGCAAACTCTGGAATCATGGGAGCTGTAGTTCGCACCATCGTTGTCGATTGCAAAGGGGACATTTGGCGTAATGATGTCATAGAAGCAGATCTGACTGTACTGGGGAGAGCAGTCCGCATCTAGTGCTTCGACACGCACAATGCGGTCAAAAAGACGGCCCTCAGGGACGGACGCCTCGTAGCGACGCTCCACGAAAACTGGGGAGAACTCGTTCACGTCATTCACGCGCACATGTACCGTGGCCCTGTGGGGCATTTACGTAAAGAATGTAGAGAAGGAAAGAGAGGGAGAGAGAAACAGAGAGAAAGAGAGAAGATGAGAGAGAGAAACACAGAAGACAACAGCAAAATGTCTCATTAATGGAAATGAAATCATCAAAATCTCACAAATTTCTCCTGTCCCCCATTAAAGTCTGTTGGTTAGAACCCCTCGTCTCTCTTACTTGTGGGATTTCTTGCTGTTGGTGCCGTCTGGGCCCTCACCACAATCGTAAGCCTGGATGGTGAAACTATGCTCTCTCTGGCTCTCACAGTCCAGAGGCTGCTTGGAGCGTACCAGGCCCTCCCCTGTGGAGCGGTCCAGCACCACAGCCTCGAACTGGCTCGGCCCGGAACCTCCCGGTCCGTTGTGCACCCTGAAACCGCAGATTTCACCTGGGGAGGATGGGAGAGAGAGAGAGAGAGAGAGAGAGAGAGAGAGAGAGAGAGAGAGAGAGAGAGAGAGAGAGAGAGAGAGAGAGAGAGCGAGTGAGTGAGCGAGCAGTGAAGAGCAAGGAAGAGTGCAAAGACAATCAAGGAACAAGAAATGAACACAGAAAAAAGAAAAGATAGAAAATAAAGACATAAGAAATATCCTGAAATATCCAGAAATATCCAACCTATATATAGTTAAACAAAAACACCAAAACACTGCATTTTTTTCTCTTTAATTCATAATTCATTTGATTCACCACGTCTTTGGACAACCCTGCCTCTGCAGGTGATGACCCAGCATGCAAGGAGGCCACACACACCAGGCAGGTCTAATCCCTCTGTAAGTTTGTGCAATTTGTGTAAACACTGGAGTGTAATTACTTACTGCCACACGACACTAATCACCTGCGACTCCAAACTGACCCCTGCGTTAACCTCAGTGCTAATCTTGTTTTTAAACACTCGTCTGGGGTGAGTGCAGGAAACAGCAGTGTAGCAGCACTGGCACCCCTGTTATTACTGTGACATAAGAGCTGAACTGAATGAGGACTTCAGATTCCACCATTTTACTCTCACACTCCGAAAGAGCAGGAAACACACAGCAGCATTCTGGCTTCTCTATGAGACATTCAGATGTTCAATTTCGCATATAATTTTTCCCCCCTGAAAACACTGCATGACTTTTCTCATTTGGCAGCAGAGAAAACCATATAGCTGCTCCTGCATGCTTCCTTGTGAATGATGTTGGCCACACCCTCATCCTCGTTACCTGCATAGTGCAGAGGAGCATCCTTATCCAGTGCAAAGAGAGGAGGGTTGAGCAGGACCGTGTTGTCATTCTCCATGACAATACCCTGGTATTCTGTCTCGATCCATGGCTTGTGCTTATTGGCTGAAGAAGGACAGGTGCAGGAAAAAGGAGAGGGCATCCGGCCAGTAAGAATGTTTTGCATTTTCAGAGTCGAAGGAGACATTTTCTTAACAAGACCATAAATAACAGGTGATTATGACGTGATGGGGTGATGGAGTCCTCTTGTCCTTTTTCTTTCACACATTCTCTATCTCTCTTTCGCACACACACATACACACACACACACACACACACACACACACACAGCCTAATACAGAACTATGGCATGGCTCAATCTGTATTTAAGGTGCATGCACTGCTAAGATCAAAAAGAACTTGTCACCATAACATAGCAAGCCCACATGCAAATGAGTTTCATGCAAACATTCCCCATCAAGGCTACACACAAACACCAAATGAAACGCACACACACACAAAACAACATAGCAGGATTCACTGCTTGGCAGAGCAATTAGGCAAAGAGAGGTTTGACTCTTCTCACGGCGTGGTGTGTTCTGCACCTATCACTAACCCTTGCTTGCTGCAAAGTGTACAGGAAAAGCACCAAACTTCACAGATCTACATTTACACACACATACTCATAACACTCCCATCTCAGCATCTCAACTAGGGTTTTACTAAATGATCGCGAGGAAACATGCCCTAGCAAACAAGTGCAATTAAACCCCACTTGAGCCTCTTTGTGAATTCAATTGGATGAGCTTTCATATACAAACCACGGCTCTGATAGCATGGCTCTCTCCCCAGTTCGAATTCCATGAGTCTGAAAATGATTTAGCCACCAAATTCTCAGGGCTGTAATACATCGCTCAACATGGCAGCGTCAGACATGTGGTAATCTAACCCAGTGCTCTCGGTATGGGCTTCACGTGCTGCTCTCTCAGCCCTGCCACCCCCTCTTCCCTTTCTCAGTAATGCAGCGTTAATCTGAGCACCAGGTTGCTGGATTACTCTCTGGATTTCAGATTGAGAGACATTGTTCTCCATCCGTCTGCCACACTCATTCTGTTACTACCCGCCCACTGCTCGCTCTTTCTCTCTCTCTCCTTATGCAGTTGGAACAAACACATTTTCCATGGTACCCCTGTTCTTTGTGGTACTAAAGCCTTTAGTGACTTTTGTTCTGCTGGTGTCTCTTTTCTTTTCAGTACGTCTCCTATCCATCACTCTTAATTCACTAACTTGTCTCTCTCTTCATCTTGCTATTTCTTAAAGACTGATAAGTCATAAACACAACACTCAATGCAGTGAGATTTATAGCAATCAACCACATATTAAAATCACATAAAACTCATCGATGGTTTTGACGTTAATAATTATTTCAGGGACCGAAGGCCACGATCTGCGTGAAAAGCTGCTGTAGGTGCCTTTTTCCGCTCCGCTGCAGAAACCAGACGTGTTCACATAAGATCTCGCAGCTGTCATTAACACATCGCTCACAGCGTTCAGAAGGATGAAGACGACTGACCTTTGTTGCCATGAGCAACGGAAGTCAAGCAAAAGAGGAGAAAAGAGAGGAAACTCATTCTGGCCATCTGAGGGAGGAAGGGAGGGGGAAAGGGAAGAACACATGCATTAAACTGACGATAAGCTGTGAAATATGGATAAGAGAATAGACAGAACACGGATATAGGAGCGTAAATACAGAGACGGACAGGTTCGCGCCAGCATCACACACTGGGGCCTCATCCTCATTAAACGTGCATTTTATTAGCGTTCAATTACTACCCTTGAAAAAAGTAACGACAGTCAATTAATTACACTCCCCCGTCCCCGCCCGCTACACGAGAGGCTTGCATGGAGCTCGTTAAGTGCCTCCATGATCTTGTTTAGGTTGCAGGGCCCTGAGTAATTTTTGGACTCACACCTTAATCGTAATTGCGGTATCTTCTACAATGGTTCCTGTGGAACCTTTGATGCGTTAGAAAACTGAGAAGAAACTATAATGTATAAACCGGCCTTCGTCTCTATTTACAAGCAAGTGGACACACAGACTCGCCACGCCGTCGCACAGGCTGTAACACGCATGCAGGTGTCGCTCCACGAAATCTGTGCGTGTGAACAGGCCAGTGTATTTTAGACTCTCAGTCGAGGAATTTGGTTTTCATGACATTAAATGCGACGGACTACCGTTTGCGCTCACGTTGAGTTATTGCCGAGGTATACACATATTCACACCATTTTATGTGACATCTCTGCTTTTAACACTCAAAATGAGGATTAAAAACGGAAAACTTGGATGACACACAGAAAGGGTTGTACTCTCCCCGTATATTCTATTAGAATGAAACTAGGCTATGACAGGCTATATTAAGGAAAATCTGAGGGTTTAAGTAAACTGCAGACATGCACATATGCGACATTTATTCATCGATTTTAACTATATGGTTATCCCCGAACGCATCCAGAACGCCACGCATCCATAGAGATGGTAAATCAGCGTGTAATCAACACTTTCTCTAAATATAACAGTAATAAAATTAAATGTTATTTAACGACATCAAACGTTACCGTGAGGTGTGAGTTGGTACCCTCCTTCCTCACCGCATCCATCACACGCTCACTAAATGCCTTTAGCAGCCCGACTGCGCTGAAACGCAGATATGTATCCTGCAGAATATGTTAAAGCTGTAAAATGAGTTAAACGGATTTTTTTTTTGGAAAGACACTCAGGACCTGCTGTCCTTGTTTTCGGCAGGCGCCGTGCGGGAAAAAATCGCCGTGCGATAACGCCACTGTCCCCTCCCTCTAGCTATTTCTTAACCCGCCCACACTGCGTCTCTCTCCCTCTCTCTCTCTCTCGCTCCCCCACCTCTTTGGCTGGGCTGTGTACGCCAGTGCAGTGCCTGGCCGCTTATTGCATCGACCCAGAGGAGGGAGACTGGAGGCGAATGCAAATTTACTCATTCTGAAACCACAACATTAATTTCCACTTCGACTCTGTCCGATGATTGACAACTGAAGCTGCTCTTCACTGCCCCCCATCTCTCCCCTTCCGTCTCCCGACCCCATAGTCCAGACTGCAACATGACGTCATACCGGCTCCTATACCAGACAGATACAGTAGGCCACACTGGCCGTAGCCTCAAACACACACACACACACACACACACACACACACACACACACAACATACATTTACGGCATTTGGCTACACAAGACAGAGACAGAATAGTTTGATCAAGCCCAGTTTTTTTAATGAACATTACAAAAGAAGTCTCATTTTAAAATTATTTTATACATTTGGTAACAATAAGGCAAAATTAGTTTCTTCAACATCAGTGAAATCGTGAACAAGTATAAATATTATTAAAATCTTACTAACGCTACAGTGAGTCCCTGCTTCTTCAAATTGTGTGGAAAATGGTCTACAAGGTGCCAAGAAATTGTAATTTCATGTAATACAAAATAATCATTTTGGCAAGAAATGTTTATTTTGTAAGATTTCCTTGGTTTGGTTTTTTCTTGTGTTCCAGTTTAAGCAGAGAGCCAGACATATGTGGTGTGAAAAAGTCAAAAAGAATGAACATTAAAGTTGAAGGAACATTAAAGATTTTTGACTCTTATTGAAAAAGCTACAAAATTACAAAATAAACCCATTCTAAAATTGCTAAAAAAAATTCACTGTGAAAAATCAGTTAAAACAAAAAAAGAAGAAATAACATTCATTTACAATGGAAGGTCTGAGTCTTTTTCACTGAAAAATGTGTTTGTGTTTACATTACTGTCTTTTGTAAGCCTGATCGCTGACTGCAAGGTGGAGAAAGCTAATAAAATTAAATACAGAAAAAATCAGAAAATATAAAATAAAACAGCAAACAAACAAAAAAGAATAATCCCGAGGCAGCAGAGAGTGAACAGTGTGAGAACACGAGACGACAGCATGATGAGACATGACGAGACGACAGCATGAGACATGATGAGACGACAGCATGACGAGACGACAGCATGAGACATGATGAGACGACAGCATGACGAGACATGACAAGACATGATGAGACGACAGCATGACGAGACATGACAAGACATGATGAGACGACAGCATGACGAGACATGACAAGACATGATGAGACGACAGCATGTCGAGAAGGCAGCAGCTCCTTCAAATGGGTTTCGTATACACAGGCGGCACTGGTCTGGACAGCTCCCTGAGACCATTAACACGTGCCTCTGAGATGCTGCAGACCAGAGAGCGACAAGTGCAGTTCTGTGGCTGGAATAATCCAGAATAATCCATAATAATCCACAATAATCCATAACATTCCATAATAACCTCAATCCTCTCCGTCCTGCTCAAAGTATCGTTTAAAAAAAAGCACCTCAGAAACAGCTCCTCCTTGTTTTTTATTATCATTTCATTCTTACTTTACTCCTCTCCCACAAAATAACTCTAAAAAAAATCATTAGCAAGGGGCATTTGTAAAGGTTTGTGTGTGTAT
>JAOXYF010000008.1:2888524-2900304 GCA_028565775.1 Sternarchorhynchus goeldii
GCATGTGGACTCTGAGAAAATAATTTCCCCTAATAAAATAAATAAATAAATGAAAGTGGAAAAAGCCCCAAATAAAATTAAAGGCGCTGTAAAAGATTTTCCAACCAGTCGCTCTGTAAAAGTCACAGTTCCCTTCAGACAGCGTTAGGAGGCCCAGACAGATAAACCTGCGAGAGGAACAGAGGAGCACGTGGATCCCCGAGGGTCAGCTCAGTGCCATCACCACGGAAACCTTAACCACAGCTAAACGCACAGCAGACAGAGCTGACAATGGCAGAGAATAACTCCAATTAATAACACTAATTGCATAAAACAATAGCAAGGAAGATTAGGACAGCGAATTCTGGCTCTTTCGTGTTCTAAATGAACAGCTTACAAAGTCTTATTCAGCTATCGACCAAAGCGTTCATTGTTTTCATAAAACTCACAAACTCATCCAGAGGGAAACATTTAGCAGAGGTGAACAAAACCAGACACGCCACTCCTCAAAGAAAGATCACAAGCTTCGTTTACCCATTTGCTTCTAGTCCTGCTTGTTGTTGCTTTTGGCTTGTCGAGGCACCAGTGCCTCACGGAGGCAAGGCAGGATAAGATAGGCAGTGAAGAAAAAAATGTGGCCGCAGAAATACACAGATGAATAAACCTGAAGGAGAGAAAATACTTTCAAGCTATCACACCACAACCACAACAACTACAACATCACTAAAAAGAGTGAGTCGTATGCCTAGGCCCCATCCTGGAGCTGCACTCTGAGGCACTACAGCAGCCACCGTTCTCTCCTCTCCAACAACCAGTGCAGCTGCGTGCATCCGTGTGTACAGAGGCGCATGGGACCGTACAAGCACACTGCGTCGGTACATGTAACAGCAAGCACTTAGATAACAAGACATCTACCTTATTACTAGGTTACACCCCCCCCTTACATTTTGTTTACATAAATCAGACCTGAGCGTTGAGGAAGACCCCCACCCACCCACTAATGCAGTTGAGCACCTACCTTGAGCCACTTATCGTAGGTGAAGAGGCAGAAGGCCACTAGTGGGTAGCCCATGAACAGCCAGTGGATGAACTGCTGCACCACATACAGGAGGGGGTAGAGGGGGCCACGCACCACAGCCATCATCTTGGGGCTGTCGTTCACCAGGGTCTGAGCCTTAGAGAACACAGCCACGGTTCAGCTCCACCACTGCCCTTCACTAAATGTCCTGAAGGCTTTCATTAAGGCCTTATACACGGCCCCTCACACTGAAATATTTCAGTGGAGTAAGAAAAAGTAAAACAGACTACAACACCAAAGCAAAACATTTAAGTAGAGTATAGTTTCTTAAAGATGGTGGTAGGTCACAACTAGGTTCTTCTCTTCATACACAGATGTTCCTTTCTGAAGTTGGGAAAGGCTTTTTAATGCACTGACAAGCATAATTAGATACAGAGCAAGAAGGGTGGAAGTGTGCAGGAGCAGATCTGAGGAGCACTGCCCTTGTCGGAAACTCGTTATCTGGGGAAGCGCCGGGAGAAGCACTAGCTCCTCTGCTGCGATCACCTGCTTCTCCACGTTGACGATGATGAACTCCATGGAGAAGCAGAGGAGGTAGCCGGAGTGAAGGCCGTGCCAGATCGCCAGGAAAAAGAGCGTGGCGAACTGTGAGGCCTTCTTATTCCCCAGGAACTTCAACCTCTTAAAAATATGCCTGTAGAGAGGTGGAACAAAAGAGAGGGAGAGTGTGTGTTAGAGGCAGGGATAGAGAGGGGGGGGGGCAATAAACAGGGATATTAACAAAACAACCAAAACTAAAAGAGAGCTCCAGTCTTACAATAGTTTGAAAAATGCCCTCCCATGATGCGAGTGGGACTGCAGTGCACCTACCTGGCCACCCAAGCGTTTGTGTTGATGTTGAACGAGCTGATTGTTCCCGTGAAGAGGGGCGTGGTCTCATACATCCACACCCTCATGTTGGCGCAGGCATCCCACTGCGCCTCCCCTTCCTTGCTGCGGCCGTTGTAGCCCAGGCCAGACAGGATGCACACGCCCTCCTGCACGTCCATTAAGAAACTGCGTTACTGGTATGTCAAGGTATGGCATTTCTTTTTCGTTTACACATTACATTCAAGTTCGTTCAGCGATGCTGTATGTGCTGTATATGAGCCCTACACGAAGGTGTCCCAGTCACACTAAATAAATGACTGGGTTTAAGTGCCGTGAATCTTAAATAACCAGTGTATGAGTGCGTGATTAGTGCATACTAACCGTTATTAACCAGCAGCTAACATATTTATACAGGTTTACTTTAGCCCACAGAAGGATGTAAACGCATCTGTACCAAAATGGCTGAGCCTGGACATCATAATTACAAACCAAACAAAAGAACAACAGTAAAAACATTATGATAGGAAAAACACTCACACGCATAGAATAACAAAAATAACACAAAAACAGTCATGCTTAGGGCAAACTGTTAAACAGACAGCATACTGAAAACGTTCAGTACTCAAGCAGAATCAGGACATGTGACTTTCCAATTAACCACACTTGTCACTTACCAATCATCCGAGAACTATTCACTGACCTCAAACTCATCCGTAAGGTAGTAGCTGTCTGGATAGTACGGCCCACATATCGTGAAGATCAACAAAAAGACCAACCCCAAACAGAAACGCTTCAGGGCAGGAATGCCGCTGTAACACAAAAAGAGATTTTTCATTATTCCAACCTGTTCCACGCAGAGCATTCGCACATCCTGCTGGGTCACGATCTCGGTACGGAAGTCCCGCAAGCGTGGCCCGTCCCGCAAGCTCACCTGTTTGGAACGTGTCCTGGCGAGTCACTCATCTCTCGCTTGACCAGCTGCAGGTAGTTGCGAAGGGTAAACTGGGGCCCTACCAGGAAGCCGCCATAGAAGTAGGAGAAACCGCAGACCTCCAGGAGGGACGGCGTGGCCACGAGGGCAGCGCTCTTCTGCTCGGTGCTCAGCTGGGACTGTTCAAAGGGACAGGAGCTGGTTGACCAACAGCAACAGAGACTTTAGTGTAACATCTGAGATGGCACAGATAACATCTGAGATGGCACAGATAACATCTGAGATGGCACATATAAGCACCATTCAGATTCTTGTCCCAAATAATAAGGAAAGTCAGATGGAGAATTTGCCACTGACAGCGTTTCAATTAAAGGGTGTACTGAATTGAATCAAAACTTAAAGTAAAGGTTCTGCAGTGAGTGGAGGGTCACCAACAACGCAGGGTACAAGAGAGAGAGGATGGGTGGACAGAGTCAAAAGTTTAGAAAGGTCAAGACATAAGGGGAAAAAAATCTCAAAAAAGCTGTAACGCCATCAACTCACTGGTTCTTTTCCGCCATCATAGTAATCAAACGACAGACCTGCAGTTAAAATAACAAAAGAAAATGTCACAATCAAGGGTTATAAAAGCATGTGGATACGACCACTACCATAAATAATTCAGGAAATAATTCAGTGTTAAGGAATAATGAGGGACAGCTACTCGCTCTAGTGTGCCTTCATCTAGCAGTGGGAATATTAAGCATGTGCTAAACTCCTAGCTTCTCATGATCAATTTCTCAAAAGTGCTTTTAAGACCGAAACTGTGAATATACTGTGAATATTCACAAGTAAAAGAGAGGGGACAGAGAGAAGCACACCAATGAGTTTGAGTGTGAGCACACAGTGTGGCATGGTCCACTTGATATCATACTCCTCTGTAGCTGTGTAGTAATAAGCAGTTAGGAGATACATCTGTCAGAGAGAGAGATAGAGAGAGAGAGATAGAGAGAGAGAGAGAGATAGAGAGAGAGATAGAGAGAGAGACAAAAAGAAATGAGGGTGCTGCACACAGACACATTCACATTCCCTTCTGTTATACACACCCAGAATGTTAATAGGTGTCCCATTGTGTTAGCAAACAAGAGGCTAAATTATACTAGCAAATAACATTTTAATGAGCCTCACAAATTGAACTTCTCTTTGTTTATTGGAAAGGTGCAGATGTTGTCTCTTTCACCATCACATGTCATGGAAGAAAGTTGGTAATGATGCATAAAAATAGTGAAGCATGTTTATCTTCTCTTAACAAACAACCTTGTAAGAAATAAAATGGAACAAGTTCTCAGAGTAATTTGGATATTTTGATATTATTATTCTTTACATCCTTAATGCACAAGCCTACCAACACAGGACAAGCACATTGACCAGAACAAGACCTTTAAGAAGGTCACATTCTACACATCTGATCATCTAAAATGCAATGAAAAAGGAATTGAGATACAGAGAGAAGTACAGAGCAAGAGAGAGATACAGAGATACAGATACAGAGAGAAGTACAGAGCGAGAGATACAGAGCGAGAGAGAGATATACAGAGCGAGAGAGAGACTGCGAATGGTATAACTCTCTTCCTCACCATCTGAAAAATAAAGCTGCTCAGTACCCCAATCACTGTCCTTCCCATGAGCCTCAGAAACAGGAACTGGACGGCTATACATAATGCAGAATGATACACCTGAGACCCTACAAAAAAGAAGGAAAGAAGGATAATTCAGAGAGAGACAGAGAGAGAATGGAAGGAGGTGTTCATTCATGGTGACTACTCTGTTTAACTCTGTTTAACTCTGTTTAACTCTGTTTAACTCTGTTTAACTTCTCATCCACACAAACAAAATCATAAGAAGGAAATTCGCTACTACATTCTGTACATAAACAAGAACTAATTAAAAAGACCCAAAGGCAGAAAACACCAGACACCGCATGGCACAAGAATGACACAGATGCAGCAGGACAACATCACACATATACAGGTAGAGACCAGACAGACCTGCTGATTTACCCCAATGCAGCGTTTAAAAAAAAACAGGGAGAGGCTAGTTAATACATTAGAAGTGCATTGGTGTGTGTTTGCATGCATGCACACACACAGTTCTATCTCTGTCTGCCTGTAACTTATGTTCTTATCAGATAAAGCCCAGCATCTTGGGTTACTATCATGTCAATGAGCCCTTGATCCTTCCTGTCCTGTACTTTTCATGTCAATGTCACAACTTGTAGGAAATCATTGTTACAAGGCCTTTCAGCTAATTAATTGCTTTACACTTGTCCCCTTTCCTACAGGAAAAGAAAAAAAGAAAGCTAGTTTTCTTTACTGACAAGCTAGGCAGTGGTTTATGGTAGATAAACCAAAAAGAAAAAAAAGACATTTGTCTGGAATTGCACAACCATCTTATAACTAACCCAGTTCCTGCTTACAGCTGACAGCTACTTCTGTCCCAGTTCCAAGCATTTCATGCCCCCCCCCCCTTTCCTTTTCTGTCTCACCAAAGTTAAACACGGCCAGGGAGAGTCCTGAGAGTGTGTGGAACACATGAATGATGGATGTAGACTGATGGAACAGGAACCGGCGGTAGAACAGTGCTAAAGGATAACCTGGGAGAGAGAGAGAGAGAGAGAGAGAGAGAGAGAGAGAGGGAGGAAGAGAGAGAGGGAGAGAGGAAGAGAGAGAGAGAGAGAGAGAGAGAGAGAGGGAGGAAGAGAGAGAGGGAGAGAGAGAGGGAGAGAGGGAGGGAGAGAGGGAGGGAGAGAGGGAGGGAGAAAGAGGGAGAGAGATTAATGCATACTTATATCATGTCATGTGACTGATAATGACCCTCTTTAGAGGCTTGAGAATCAGCATATGACCTTGTGTTACTAGTCCCAGACAGGGTTACTAACTTAACAATTACACAACAAAAATGGTTTAACCTTTATATATGTTTAAACCATTTTGGTTGTGTAATTGTATGTGTGTGTGTCAGCTAAACTTCTTTCTACTTAACCACCTTTGTGTTTAAATAACTGGGTTTCTTTCTAAATGTTTCTTTACGTAGAACACAGCTGACTAAACGACTAACTATATGTGTCAAGAATTGGGGTAAAGTTTTTAGTATGCAAGAATTGGAATAACACGGGACACACCACTGCAAGCTGTAACTGGGACCTCGTATGTGTGACAGTGTGAAGTTTTTTTCTCTTTGAACCCCCCTCCCCATTTCCTTTTCGGTGGATGTCCAAGGCGGATGTCCAAGGCGGACACGAGCATGTGTCAAGCCGCAGTACAACAGGAACTTTATCTGTCCTTTACGGTGTCTGTCTTCACACATGTTCTGTCAAACATGTTGCTCAAAGCCCGGCATATAGCACTAGACAGAAGTCTAGTTCCACCCAAAGTTTGAGAAAGGCGTATTAAATTATTATTTGGCAACAGTGAATAAATAGCTACAAAAAGTCAAACGATCGCTTACATACTGGATATTCTAAAACGAAACAGTGAAAACTGTTCTGTTATAGTGAGACTGAACTCATACATAAGGACGACATGCCTATTGCCACATCAGTCGTTCTGTTCGACCTCTACGCCTGGCGAGCGCTTGCTAGTAGCGAGTCGGTGTGACACTATCCAAATTCATCTGAAAGGTTAATACCAATAGCTGGTCAAGCTGTTCAGCGTGGTATAATGCTAGCTAGCTTGCACTCCGTTCAACACATTAAACTGGATTCAGCGTGTGGCTGTCCGAGTTTTTCCCATCCATTATAATGATACATATATTTTAAAATCCATGCTATCTCTAGAATATGATGCTATGAAGGTTCGACTACACTTACCTATTAAAATTGACAAAATCAATCGAACCGCCGGTTCAGGTGAACCTAAATATTCCGACAATTTCTCCATCAAGGGAGCCGCCATTTTTCATGTGGGCGGAAGTGGCTTTGACAAGCGTTTCCGTGGTTGTGTGCACCTCGTGCACTCGCCACAGTCTCGTTTAACCGAGGACTCTGACCGGGCTTCGCCAGCCAGGTTTCGCTACCTTACCCTCCCCTTTCTCCTCCTCTCTTCTCCACTCCATTTCAGTTTTATTGGCGTGTACGTGTCGCTGCAGCTATTACCCATATATAGGTTGCGACTTTCTAGGCCACTGAGAAAGTAGATGTGTTAGTTATTGTCCCTAGTAGGGAAATTGCGAAAGCCACTCCTAATATAATAATGACATACGAAATGAGTCGTTATCGCAAAGAAAAAATGATAAAATTCGTATTATAGAACTATACCTAAATACTATATAACATTATAGGTGGTTTTACATTTGCAGTAACAATTCTGTTTTTCTGCCCTCTTCTGGTTGGAAATGAGATTACTTTAATAATTATATATTTTCTTTGGCAAGTTTGTGTTCTGGGAAGAATACTTAACTACAATACATATGTGTTCTGTAGTCATATTTTACAACATGTAAACACAATTCACAAACCGCTCTTCATATATTACTTGCATTTTTGCTATTTTAATGATGATGAGAAACGACCACCATTACTATTCTATATGACCAAATTACTCTTAACAGACCAGACAGAACGCGTACATATTACATTTAAAATATACGATTCGTTTTCAAACCAACACACAATTCTGTCTTTTCACAACAAAAAAATGGGCTTCTTCTTTCAGAAGAAACCTTCTAGACAAATTCTAAAAGAGCAAATTTTCCAAAGACTTCCCCCCCTTCAACACCCTCCTTAGAGCGTTGGACAGATGTCATATTTATGGTAAGTTAATGATACTGCCTTAAACATTTAAATAATTCCTGAAATATATGTACATGGCATCATTATATCATAATTATTGAAAAGTAATTACAAGTGGACGTGTTATTATATATAGCGGAAAACACGCAGGGCCTTCTGGGTATGCAAATATCACCACGCCCCCCCCAATTTCTATAGGTCACTTACAACTTACAACTAATTAATTTGTACAAAGATTTATGGCGCATTTACGATACAGTTAATGACAGAGTGACTGTGATATTTCTGAAATATAAAGGTTCATCAAGGTGAAATATCAAGGTTCACTTTAGGTTCGGTGGGTCTTACTGAAATATAACCTCAAGGTTCATTTTAGGTTCGGTGGGTCTTACTGAAATATAACCTCAAGGTTCACTTTAGGTTCGGTGGGTCTTATAACCTCAAGGTTCACTTTAGGTTCGGTGGGTCTTACTGAAAACCAATAAGATTTCAGAAGGTGGAGCGTCCGCCACCTTCATATAACCGTTGATCGCGGCTCTGTCACCACCGTTTTTACGAGCGGGGGTTCGTGTTTTAGTTCCGCGAGCTTTGGATTAACGGTTCACCGCGTGCAATCATGACTACCAGAAAATTCTTTGTCGGTGGAAATTGGAAGATGAATGGAGACAAAAAAAGCCTTGGAGACCTTATTAACACTTTGAATAGCGCCGCCATCAATGCTGATACTGGTGGGTAACGTTAACCGCTAATCACTTATTACCGGTCACCGACATTGATCTTTTCTATGTATCTTAAACTAGCTTGATGGTGAACATCAGAACAGTTCATTATTTTAAAGGAATGTTACAATCCCAACATCTCCATTATGATAAAAACAAACACGAAGATCATTTTGGACCAAAAGCCTCAAACCAAGTAGGCTCTAGCTTGTCATTGGAGCTAGCGCACAGGAGCTAGAATCTCTGGTTATTAAATTGGACTCTGTAATGGACAGCTAGCCTGCGTACGCTCTGAACAATGCTGTGGTTCATCTAGTTAGCTGGTTAGGTTGATGGAGACGGGCTGCTCGATTACTTGGTTAGTTATGCTGTGTAACTACCTAGCTTTACATGGCTTTCTAAAGCCGTTCACCCTAGCATACGACCCAAGGTCGAATGTCCTCCGATGTTTGTCAAGGGTAGGACTGTATAAAAACGGGCCACATTTTTTATCGCTTAGCTTTACTATATTATTTTAATACATATATTTAATAATTAAATATGACCGTCAAATATGATGTTCATGTGTCTCTGGACTTTCTGTTAAAATAAAGCTTGAATCGGGGATGTTTCCTAGTACGGAGACACTGCCCTTATGTCCGCAAAGGAGGTCAATTCTTGGTTACTAAAGAATATGCAGTGGCTCTTCCGATACAGGAGCGCATGTCTGTTCATGCGGTTTTGCACTGCTGCGAAACACTGAACATGCAACTAATTACCTAATCGTTTGTGATATTTGGTGCACTTGATGATCTTGAGGTTCATTGTAAGTAATAGCGCATATTGGTGGAGTACTTCCTGACGGTAGTTAACTAGCTAATATTCAGAATGTGCATTACTTGCGTTTATTCGAGTCAAACATTTATTAGCTTCAACCATCAGCTACCGATCCAGTTATTCATTCTGTCGCTAGTACCCTCCTCGAGGGACAAGAATCTGGCAGAAAGCACAGCTGCGGACTTTGAACTTTTTCCCCAAAGTTCAACGTGTTTTATTATTGTTTGATCGGAGTCTATTAGCTAAGCAACTTAAGTTAGCCTGCTAGGCTGAGCTACAAGTACTGAAATCTCAGATCGAGGTTCCTTGGCAGTAGTTTATTTTAATCGTCTCATCCCTCAACACAACCTCGGACACACCTACATCTTTCAGTTTCTATTTAACCATCATCGTTATAGAATGCTGCATGACCTTTTCACTGATGACCTCTGACCTTTTGACAGCTAAGACTAGTCTGTCTGACCTTTACAGCAGAGATCCACAGAGATTAAATTAGACTGGCTTTACCCAAGATAGTCTTGTGAATGCCACCCTCTGTCTCCAAACAGCAGAGTGCATTGAGTTGATTTCAAATGTATGCGTCATCAACTTATAGCCTCATGTCTCATACATAATGACTTGAGTCTGGCTTACAGAGCAGTACTAAGAGTTAAATAAATGTGCACTTTATTTTCTAAAAAATATCTTATTTACCCATTCTTTTATGTATGAAAATTAGACCATGCCTTTGAAAATGGCATGCATTTGTAGCTCCGGTTATTGTTGTGTTAAGTGGAAATTCTATGTAAAAGCAACTTGATATGTGATATTCAAGTTGATTCTTGGATTAAACAAAAAATGCTTAATACCTTTGACAAATCTTCTGTATTTAGGAAGATCAGCAATATTACATTATGTAGAAAATGATTCATGTTTTGTGTGATGCAATACAGTGTGTATTTATTTCCAGACTTGAACTTGATGGTATTAGTGACCTCACTTTCTCTTCAGTTTATATGTACATTTGATTGTTTTTGGTTTAGCCACATACATTCTTTCTGTGAGTTTACGTATATCTTTTGTATTATCATTGTTTATACATTGTTTTTCTGGCTTAGAAAAGCCTATAACCATGTTTCAGTGGTCCCTGCCATGCCTGTCGTGGGGACCTCTTTGAAGATGATCAGAACTTTTGTTTATAAGCACCAGGTACTGCACAGTGAATGGGTTGGTGGTGTACACTGAATCCAGTCTTTCAAAAATCTAACAGGCCAGTTGAGAAAGTAGCTGTTACTGTGCATATAGTCTGTTGCATAGCCTCATAAAGGTGGTCTTAAAGGCTATTTTATTTAAAAAAAATTCCACTGTAGTTAGCATTGTAGTATGGTGACTATTGTACCGTGGTTTAATTAAAAGTCTCATTAAAGTACAGTAATGTGCCAATATGGGTAGTAATTATAGCACTTTGACTGAACTGGGATAACTTCCTTACCAGAACTTTGCTCTTGCAGAGGTGGTGTGTGGCGCTCCTTCCATTTACCTCGACTTTGCCAGGTCTAAACTTGACTCCAAGATTGGTGTGGCTGCACAGAACTGCTACAAGGTTGCCAAGGGAGCCTTCACTGGAGAAATCAGGTACAAGGCCTCAGCAGAACTGGGAGGTTCAAACAGGTCATTTTTATATGATTTATTATACCTTGATGTGCCGTATTCTCCATGTCTCTCCCTGCCACCCCAGCCCAGCGATGATTAAGGACTGTGGCGTGGAGTGGGTGATTTTGGGACACTCTGAGCGCCGCCATGTTTTTGGAGAGAGTGATGAGGTAACATGCAAGAAATGATTACTGCTACAGATGAAATGATTACTGCTACAGATGAAATGATTACTGCTACAGATGCGTAATGATTTTGCAAAAGCGTATTACGTGTCCTTGCAAAGCTTAATGCTGAAATACCTGTACCTATTAATGTTTCAGACATTATCCCCGCTTCTTCTCATTGCATTGGATTTGTTGTTGCTTACAGCTGATTGGCCAGAAGGTGGCTCATGCGCTTGAGAGTGGTCTTGGTGTGATTGCCTGCATTGGTGAGAAGCTGGATGAGAGGGAGGCAGGCATCACTGAGAAGGTTGTGTTTGCACAGACCAAAGTCATCGCAGGTAAGTGACCTTTTATTTTGTTTTATAAACACAAGGTTCTACTCTTATACAGAAATAATGTTGATCTCAGCAGTAAATCTGTTGTGGTCGTCTTGTGGCTGCCAGCACTACACATACACTGTATTGCCAAAAGTATTCGCTCACCCATCCAAATTATTGGAATCAGGTGTTCCAATCACTTCCATGGCCACGTGTATAAAATTAAGCACAATCCAGTTGTGAAATTTCCTCGCTCCTAAATATTCCACAGTCAACTGTCAGCTGTATTATAAGTGAATGGAAGTGTTTGGAAACGACAGCAACTCAGCCACGAAGTGGTAGGCCACGTAAACTTCAGGTAGGCCATGTAGTTCCAGTCAAAGGAACTCTGAATGCTTCAGCATACCAAGACATTTTGGACAATTCCTTGCTCCCAACTTTGTGGGAACAGTTTGGAGTTGTCCCCTTCCTCTTCCAACATAACTCTGCACCAGTGCACAAAGCAAGGTCTATAAAGACATGGATGGCAGAGTCTGGTGTGGATGAACTTGACTGGCCTGCAC
>JAOXYF010000008.1:2900404-2911682 GCA_028565775.1 Sternarchorhynchus goeldii
TTCTAGCTGCAAAGGGTGGACCAATGTCATATTGAACCCTATGGATTAGGAATGGGATGTCACTTAAGATCATATGTCAATGAAGGTGAGCAAATACTTTTGGCAATATAGTGTATATTGCCCATGCTTTAATGAATGAGCCAGCTATTGAAGGGCTAATTATATCCTGAGTTGAATCTGCATTGTTGGAGCAATATGAAATGTGTACAGTGAATGAGATCCTGAGGACTAGGATTAAGAATCTTTGCATCAAAAGATTCATTTTACAAATGAATACTCCTTCATTGTGGCGAAACCATTCATGTCTTTTGTTACAGACAATGTTAAGGACTGGAGCAAAGTGGTACTTGCTTATGAGCCCGTCTGGGCCATCGGCACTGGAAAAACCGCATCACCGCAGCAGGTGAGTTCTGGCACAGACCTGCTCCCAGTATTCCAGGGCATAAAGAATAATCAGTATTCCGTAATCTTTCTGTTTCCTCTGTCTGTAGGCTCAGGAGGTGCACGATAAACTCAGGCAGTGGATGAAGGCAAATGTCTCTGAAGATGTTGCTAACTCTGTAAGGATCATCTATGGAGGTAAGAAACCACGATTGTTTTATTAGATTTGTTTTAACCTGGTTATCTCATTTAAGTCTTACATTAGGTGGAAGAACAGTGCTAAACCCCAACCTTCTCTCTTAGGCTCTGTGACAGGGGCAACCTGCAAGGAGCTGGGCTCTCAGAAAGATGTGGATGGCTTCCTGGTGGGTGGAGCTTCACTGAAGCCCGAGTTCGTTGACATAATCAACGCAAGAGCATAAGCAGCCAAACAAGCCTGTTCAACCATCCAATGCCTGAGCTCAAA
This sequence comes from Sternarchorhynchus goeldii, assembly GCA_028565775.1. NCBI lineage: Eukaryota > Metazoa > Chordata > Actinopteri > Gymnotiformes > Apteronotidae > Sternarchorhynchus > Sternarchorhynchus goeldii. Next base: position 2,901,252 of record JAOXYF010000008.1, read on the forward strand.
GTACTTAGGCCCAATCTAAACTTTCATTTTTGTTTTTCCAATGTGCTCTGATATTGCAACAATTTCCTTTTACTGCTTATGTATTTTGTATTGTCATTAAGAGAGACGACTCAAAAGTGAACAGCACTCAAAGTAGTATTACTGCACTAAAGGAAACAAACCCTTTTTGTTACTAGCCCTCTGTACTAATGTTAAAACTACTTACCTGAATCAGACAAACCAGCACTTATCAGTCCATGCCTTTACTTGAAAATGTTTACCAACCTTTGTTTTACAGTGTCAACTCTAGGGCAAAAACCCCCAAGTCACTATGAGTCTTTTTTAAATTCTGTGCAATTTTCCATTGATATGTTTTGTGGATTACTAGATAATTTAATAGCACATCAGTCTCTGGCCAATGTCACTATTATATGATCAGAAATAGTCATGGTGTTTTGGCCAGTAGTACAAGTTGTAATAAATGAGTGGAACAAAGCTTGTAGTATTTTGCTTATTCCTTAATCACAGTACATCAGTAAGACATTTATGTAAATATTACAGCCTCTACATCTTATGCAATTTAATTATGTACCCTAAACCTTGGATTAGCGAATGCTTTGTTCAAACAAGCCAATGAGTAGGATGTGTAAGATCATGCAGGCCTGATCAGAAAACATTCGACATTTTCTACTCAGCATGAAGCATGTGAAATTTATGGAATGAACAATTGCAGAAACAACTATTGGGGCATACAATAGGTCATCACAAAACCATGAGATCTAGAGACCATCAAATGATTACAACAAACTAGTTAACAATGACCAAGAGAAGTCTGAACAGTTACCAGCAGCATGTCCCATTCTCTACTTTGCCACCAGGTGGGATCTAAACTAGGTTCTCATCTCAATCCACTGCATTATAAATAAATTCCTACTATACCATAGATTTTTTTTCTAAAAAGATACCCACGCCATAATAATTTCTATCTATTTATTTCCTCAAGAGCAGGTACAATATGTACAGATAAGAGTATACAAAGAGCAGAATTCTGCTGATCACAAATCCTAATGCAAGTGAACCTCTGTAGCTGACATTAGGATGTTAAAGAGTTTGAGCTGTAAGAAAAGGCAGAGAAACAAGCAGTTCTTTTGGAAATACTTACTGCCAAGCACAGACACCATATACAGCCATCACAACTACTACATATTCATATACCATGAAGGAAGGGAAAGAAAAGAGGGATGAAGAAAAGGAGAGGAAAGAAGGGAAAAGAAGGGAAGAGAAACAAAAACTAGGCAAGAAGACTACAATGACCAACGTGACTGACTTGATGCATCCATGAAAAGGAAAGGCTTCAAAATAAAGAGTAAAACAGTACCACAGTACAATATAGTAATGAGAAGGCAGTCGAGGACTGGAGAAAGAGCAAAACCACAAATTACAAGGAGGGATGGGATCATTAGAAGTATTCAGGACATGCTGGGAAAATACAGTATATCAGTTACAGGAAAACCAACTAAAATTACTACACATTTCAGGGAGGGAAAAAAAACCAAAAAAAAAACCCCAAAAAAAACCAATGTAATTAGAGTAAATGTTAAAATACTATGGGACAATATGATAATTCACCCATACATAAACCATTTAAACCAAATAAATATTACACAACTGAAACATAGCTAAACCTGACGCAGGAGAAAAGAAATGAGCAGTATGTTCAGATATTTCCTGTGCCCCAGCATAACACTAATAGGTTCTTAAAAGAAAGGAGTGCTGAAGACCCTACGTTGTTCAATCAAAAGTATCATGCACTGTATAATCAGACACAATTATGTAAACGGAGGGAACAAAACACATCTGAACATACAAATCTGTCCAAAAGTTAGTCAAGCAAAACTGATAAAGAAACTTTACACTGAATAATCAAACCTCATCTAGAGCCTAAATAAGTATTTATTAATTCAAATATATAAAAGAAAAAAAGAAACTTCAAAAACCAAACATCACACTGCATCAAGACTCTTAAAGCTCAGGTAGAGGTTTCAGATAATACTGGTATAACAATGCAACTCATTGAGCTTGTGTTGGGTCCCTCAGTGACAACTTCCCAGCGTCCAGTTCACCTCATCTTTTCATCCCTCGTTTAGCTCCAATTATGATTGACTGCAAGGACAAAAGAGAATCTGGTAATGAGACAAAGATGCGAGGGAACAGAGGAGAGGACAGGAGAGGAGGAGAGACTGAAGTTTAAGAGATGAGAGAATGGGGTCAGTGCAGCAGTGGACACTAAACATTTCAAACAAAACAGGTCATTTCCAAGTACAGTGATATACTGATATATTATGGATAAAAATGAGAATCTGAACTGTTCTACAGAATTAACCCAGCAGAAGCTAAACTCAAAAGTTAAGGTGCCCCAAAACCCTTATCCTGATGGATATTTTTTTTTTTATTTAGTGCAAGAGATCACATTCATTAAAAATGACTGGTACTGAGACTAAGCACACCAGTTAATATGATCAAATTGCTGTTGCTTTTCTATGAGGCTGAATAGGAAGCAACATGAATTTACAGACAGGTGGTATCAGTGTTAACACATGCAACAAAATGCGTTCATTTTGCACAGGTACAACAGAATCCAAGCCACAATGATCTTAACTGGTGTGGGACCAGTACTTAAAGCAAATGATTCTCTTATGACTGATACATTGGAATAAAAAAGGATGGTTTTAGGGAGCTGAAGATGTAAAGTTAAGCAAAAAGATAGCAGGCAAGTAAAGGCAGATTTTTGTGTAGATATTTGTCTCAGGATAAAAAAAGGGGAAAAAACAAAATAGAGAAGAAAAATAAAAATCTTAAATGCTATAACTGCACACAGAGAAAAGGTTTTGTGCAACAGTACACAATACAAACTGAGGAAATATTTTTTTAGGATTATATAGAAAGTCACACATCACTAGTCAGTACTGATATTTCATCCATAACAGAGTAAATTGATGAATGTATTTATAAACCCGTCATATTGAACATATTCTACATTCACATCAAATGCGCAGCACTATATGCACATATTACCAAAATTTAGTCCTGCTGAAACTTTCACTAAAAAAGTGACTGCCAATCAAAATTAGACTTACCATCGCAAACAGGAAAATGTGTTTATCTAATCCAAGGGGGAAACGTATTCTGTACAATATTTACATTACCACAGACATGAAAGCCTCACACCTAAGGATGATTTGGATACTACAGGAAACAATGCTTAGTTTCTAATGTTAACTAAAAACACAAACATTTGTGTTATGCTTTAATACTTCAGAGCAATATTGGCCTACGCTATTTTAATTATGTGAATTAGGTTTTAAAAAAACATGAATAAGTTGGGTTTGTTGTCAAATGCAAGAAACATGAGACCAGCCATAATTTTTACTGATTCTTAGACCAATATCACAATTCCTCTATGCTCACAGACGAACTTAAAAGATGTGATGATAGCCAGGCACCACTTAATCAAGATCATGGGCTATTAATCACTATGAAAACTGCGTCAGGACTCCTTTTCTTCAAGCTCATCTTAAACTACAACCTTTTTCAAGCTCTCATAAGGAGGGGTAAAATGACTTCATAATCACAGGCTGTACTCAAGCTTTCTAGTGCCATTACAATAACCCACTTTTCCAACAGTTATAGTGTTTGTTAGGTTCTAACATTCTCACGGCAGATATTATGTGGCAGTGAAACCTTTCAACATTCATTTAACAAATCAACATAATCAGATGGATCAGATCATACTCTCTGATAAAACGCTGACTTTCATCTGTATGGCATCCAATAGTGAGCCAAAAGAAACCCAGAAGAACATGTGCTGTGTGAATCATCTTGCTCCTTCCCGAAACTGCCAAGTTCCTTTTTCCTTACCAGCCATACATACGTGCACAGGCTGTAGAAGCCCACACAAGAATACAAACCCTTATGCATCCACCTCCTGAGAGGACCAGCAGAGGCCCAGCTGCAGCGGTCGCCACTTGGAGAGAAAACAAAGACTCTGCCATCTGGCTGTAGGTGGTAGAACTGCTCTTGACCTCTTCCCTGCAGCTGCCAAACTTGTTTGGCTGAGCATCTTCGGAATCCTAGGATGGTGTTGGAAATTGTGGACCATCTTTGTATGGTGGCATGGTAGATCTTCATAGAACTGTGGCTGGTCTTCCTATGTGCCCCTACATATCCCTATGTATAGCCTATAAAGACAGATTCCAAACTACTTGGAGAACTGCAGAAGTTACTATATCAGAAGATGAGAGTCAGTGCTTTGTTGCGGCAATTTCACCAAGCTATGCTTTCTAACTAAGTAGGGAGGGGGTTAAGTGACCTTGATGAAAGCCTGATTTAAGTGTGTGTGTGTAGATGGGGTTGAGGGATGGCAGACACATCTGAAGAGCAAAGAGATTTCTGAAGGAGCTTTGTAGCACATATTTGCCCAGCTGGAGCTTGATGACATCTTTGAAAGTCCATACCTTTATGGCTAATGGAATCACAGGGATGAAGGATGAGAGGATCCCACCACTGGCATACAAACCATCTTCACACTGGGCTCAGCACCACGATCTAAACACGGCAAAGTTCACTGAAACAATCGACTCTGAAGGTGTGATCTGGATTTGGAATACCCACAGAAGCCATCTTCATCGGCATTAGTTGAAACGGAAGCTTGGATGTTGAAAAAGCACTTTGTAAATCAACTCTTTTCTTCTTCTTTGGTTTTCAGGACTTTTGTCTTCATGTGAGCTTTGAGGCTGTTGGCTTAAGGGGAGAAAAACATGAGAACACAGAACACCGTTAGCTTTAAAATGATTGGTGAGAGCTAGGAAATGGGGAGACCAAGAAACTTGTGTCCACCTAAATCTCCCTGCCCAATAGCTGAAGGTGACCTATACTCACTGAGCTGATGTGTGGGACTGCTCACTCCCTCTGGGGAGCTGTTATTCTAGCATGGTTTATTATTGTGCAGGCAGAATCTCTCCTAACATTCAAAAACCTGAGTTTCCAAGTGTGCGTGGATCAGCAAAAATCACACTGTGGCATTTGCAACTAAGTCACTATATGCATGTGTTTACAGTCCATTTCTCTGTATAGGTCACACTCTATAAGAGTTATAAGAATAGTTAGCTCTAATAACTGCTAATATATAGCATCATTTCTCCCTAGACTGAGCTTGGTTGGCTGTGGTGTGCAGATATCTGGTCCCTTATCTCCCCCATCAACTCCCCAACTAGGAAGTAGTCAGACAAGCTGAGCTGGCTTTGCAATCTATCTTGCTGGGATCTGAAGGGGTGAATGTAACCCCAAGCCCTGTCAGGAAGGCCAAACACGTATCTAAGCACGGAAAGGCCAGACTGGACTGCACATACTCCACCGGCACAGAGGGCCTGAATCTGCAGGAGAGAACAGATGAGGGGAAAAGCGGTTTCAGACTTTGCACAAAACCTTGATTGTCATGCTTTGATTTCTGGCTGGCAGTGCAGCTGTTAGACGCACTCACGTTTTAAGAATGGCCCTCAGCGCAAGCTTCCTCTCACGCTCCACAAACTTGTCAATGAGGTAGGCGGCCATGCGCGGCGCACGTTTATACAGCTGGAAGAAGCGGTGGAAGTTTCCAAGAGCCCAGGCGGCGCGGAGCGCAAGAGCGTGGGAGACGCACTCATCCTGACGGAGCTCAGGGGTGAGATACACCAACTCAGTAGTCAGATCTAAGAGTCAAACAGGAAAAAAGATGAGAAGAGGGATGACTGTACAAGCTAATGCCCAATGGACATCCATAAAATCTATGGATTGTCTAGATTACAGCCTGTGTAAACAACAGTAACTGCTAGTCAGAGAGGACACCTACCTCCAGAGTTCTTAGTGAAGATGTAGTACAGCAGTCTATAAGCAGTGAATTCCCCAATGTTGCTCGACGGGCAGTCCTTGTACAGTGCCTTCAGCTGCGTCTGACACTGGTTGAACTCCTCATGGTCACCCTGGCGGCAGAAAGCAAACACAAACTTAGATTGTTCTCAGAAGGTGCATTACAAACACAAATGCATGCTGTGAACAATGAAAGGACACTACCTTCTCCAAGGCAATGCGTGCGTGGGTCTCGTAGACCTCCACAGTGAAGTCAGTTCGCACACCTTGAACCTGAAAGGAAGATGCAACTTAATACACAGGCAACAGCAGTGCTCCGCTTCCCCTGGTGTGACTCCTGATTGGTGCTCCAAGATCTATTCATAGATCGGACTCACAGTCAGGTCCTGTCTTATGGACTTCATCTGCTCACAAGCATATTGGTAATCTTGATTGGACTTCCAGTGAGCCTTCACTGCAGCCAGAGACTTTCGCAACACCTGCTCCGACACAAAGCCAGGTATTAAAGCAAGAAAATCAACTTAAACCAGCACAGCAAAAGCAGGCAAATGGTGGACACCTTGAAGACCTGCAGTACTGTACTGATGTATGGACAGTGAAGAGTCCTTCTGGACTTACAGGGACGGGTCTGACAGTGGATGGGTCTGGGGCGCAGGTGAGGCGCAGGTAGTTTTTGGTGATGTCCTGGCAGGTGCCCACAATGGGGCAGTCCTCCCAGCTGAGGCCCTCCTGGGCACCATTGGGCAGCTCCACGGCATTGATGTTAAGGACCAGCGGCTCCGTGCGTTTGTTGGTGTGGAAGCGTGCCGCGCGGCTCTGCTTCTTGGCCTCGCGGTTTGGGTCGTGGAAGTCCATGCCTGCATTACCACCCTTCCTCTTTTTGCCGATTCCGCTGGCTGGATCATCCATGTTCCTGAGAAGGAAGGTCAGAAATAGGGATTCAGCTGGCGACCACTGCATTACTCAAAACTAACACTCTGCCAACCAGGCTAATCAACTACTTAAGAAAGGTGAACTGTGGACACTAAAGCACTGCGGTTAAGGTTCGTGTTCAAATTCTTCACCTCCGGCCTCGGTTTGCTTTGCCTCCTCTTCCTCTGCCCCTCTCTCCTGCACCTCTCCCACGATCCCTATCCTCCCCCCGCCCTCGTCCAGCCCTCTGCTGCCGTCGGGAGAGGGGTCGGAGGTCACTTGACATGCTGCTATCGGACTGGGAGCCAGAGTCACTGTAGGGAGGAGAAGATGCAATCAACCACGGGCGGCATCCATCTCACCAGGCATTGCAGTAACCGAGTGCTCGGTTTTCTGTTCATCATTCGGGCCTCTTTACCTGCGGCGGTGCCTGTTCCTGTCCCTGTGGCGGCTGTGAGGTGAAGGAGAACGTGATGAGGAGCGGGAAGAGCTGGAGGAGGGGCTTCTCTGAGAGAACACATTTCTGTAGTTGCCCAGCCTAGCCCCGCCCCTGCCTCGAGTGGCTCCACCTCGACCAATGGTATTCTCTTGAGAGCGTTGAGGAACCACCTCCCAGCGAGATTGCCTGGGTTTCACTCTGAAGAAAAAGACTGAGCATTTAGTGATCAAAAAAGATAAGTATATATCTGACCACAGAAAAATAATCTAAACTATAATTTCTAAATTAGAACGCAAGCTGTGGAGAGTTGCAACTCACTCTGGCAGTGGTTCTCTAGTCCAATCGATGGTGAAGGCAGAGCCATCTTGTAGTCTACTCTGCAGAATCTCCTTCAACACCTTTTCTGTCCGGTCTTTGTCTTCCTCTGTCTCACAAGCCGTAAAGCAACGCTGCACATATTCCTTCATGGCCTGAGGCCAATCCTGAGGCCTATGCAAGGACATACAAAGCCCACTCATCTATAGCCCAGTGGATTTTTGAACACAAGTCCCAGCCTTTTGACGGTATTTCAGACTTCCATTCAAAAGGCTTACGGAACCATACTATAACCATAAAAGACAAACTGGACTTAAATGCTTAGAGCTACAACTGTGCTTATTCTTTATAAAGTTCAACGCAAACTGAAAGACCTTTGGATGTGTGTCATGCCTCACCCTGTTTGACTAGATCCTGCAGTGGTAGATGTTGCTACTGAAGACACAGGGGTTGCTGTGGTGGTTGCCACAGAGTTCACCTGTTCACCAGAGTTAAAGTTCTGGTTGGCCAAGACATATGGGCGTTTTGGGATGTTGAACTTCACACCGCCGGTTCCAGGAGCCTCTGAGTTGAGAAATACTTCCTTTAAACAGCTACAAACAGCTCACATTAAAAGCATCATCACTTGGTAAAGTTGAGATATGGGGCATCTCCTGTGGAATTAGGCTTACGTTACATTGTACTTACGTTTCATGCGATTCCACAGCTGTTGACCTTTATTCATATTTGTGGTGTTGGGTTTCTTGTTGGCATCTCCCCTTCCTGTCCCTCCATACAGACCCTGGCCCACAGGCTGCTGCTGTAAGGGCTGGTAAGTTGGAGGCTGGTAGCCCTGATAAGCCGGCCGTGGCTGGGCATGACTATAGCCCCTCATTGGGCTAGATTCAGTGGAACTGTAGGAGAGAGCTCCATTGGGATTGTAGGGGGTTTGGGAAGGGGGTGGGGGGTACTGGGCATTTGGTGGTGGTGGTATGGGAGGGGGAGGAGGGGGAGGGGGCTGATCAGATGAGGTCGGACTCTGTGGAGGAGGCTGGGGAACTGCAGGGGGAGGGGGCTGCGGTTCAGATGTGTAACTTGACTGTTCATCCATCATAGGCATGGCTGGGGGCTGGGAGAGAGAACATTTGATGGCAAACATGGTAAACTGCATGCACACTTCCACAGAAAAGGAGAAACACCATTTTGCTTTTAATACACAACCCCAATAACACCCAATATTATTTAAAAGTACACATCGTCTACCTGTCCTGTTGGGGTTGCAGGTGGCTGGTAGGATCCTGGAACACCATACTGACTTGGGGGATATCCTGCACCATACTATCAAAAACAATAACCATACATGAAGATACACTTTACCCGTATGCTATAATCAGCACATGAGCGTTAAGTGTGTATTTACCGGAGGCATCGTGTAGTAGTAGTTATAAGGATATGCGTAATTCGCATACTGTTGCTGGTTCTGCTGGTACCACTGATAGTACTGCTGCTGCATCGCAGAAGAGTCCGTCACTGCTGTTTGGTACTGGCCAGCCTAAAAACCAAACAAGCTTCATTAATCCCACAGAGCATAATACTGCTAACCTGGTATCGCTTTATTAATCCCACAGAGCTGTTTCAGCCATCACACACCAGCTTTACCATAAATCATTTCAGAGAAAATACAGATGAACTCTGTATAACTCTTAATTTGCCTAAAAATATCATCAACAGACCTCTGAAGATCTGAATATAAGTTACATGACTAGACAGAATACAAAACATGTTACCAAGTAGAAGAGACCCAAGTCACTAGCCACAAGATCTTGTCTGTCCAAAGCTTTTTCTTCAATGACAACCATATCAGCATATACAACTACAACCCATACACTATTCCTGACCTGGTTAACCTTTCTTATAACTGAAAGTAGCCTATTCGTACATCAACCGATAGTAGTCTTCCATGAACAGCCAGACTATTTGATAGTGATGAGATTATGTTGAACCTCTTACCATAACAATTATCTTGGTTTCCCAAATGTATTGTAACACAAATATCGCCTTTAAATTCTAGGTCACTATCACTTAAGAGCACGTTAATACTGTGATGATGTAATTGAGAAACAGGGCCCAGATGAGTAACGATTAACCTTACAGCACTTTTCCACCAACGAGGTGGAAAACAAAACGGATCTTGTACAAATAGCCATACGGTTAGGGACAGCCCTGCATCACTGTACGTCCCGTAAGATATTGCTTAAGGAAACTGTGTTAAGGAGAAGTTCAGTTTCATCCATATACCAGAATCAGGCCAAAGCACTCATGACTTCTGTAATCTAAATAATTATGCAAGAATCATGTCTTCCAATTTCCTGTTCATAAACCAGAGTCTAAAACTTAATGACAAGCCTTTGGATTACTAAGAGCCCTTTACTATGGAGTTTGTCATTAGCATTAAACATGATTCTTGTATTCTGATTAAATTGTGTTACATTACAAGAGAGAATAAATATACCACAAAATATAAATGTACTTTCTGCAAAGTAAAATAAAATGTACTTACACATAGCACTGGACAATAACAATATCATTATAGAAAATGTTTCAATAATGGTGATATGACTTCAATTGATTCAATTTAAGGTCTTACATAGAGTTCATCTATCTAGATCCCAAATATCCAAGTTCTATCCGAATACCGTTACTGATCAATGCGACACGTGGGGCCTCTCCATGTAATTTAAGTCATATGTTCTTTTGTCCATCTTTAGATAAATTTTGGTCTGATTATTCTGGGATTATGACTAAGGTTTTGGGCACCGAAATTACTAAAAACCCTTTAATTGCAATATTTGGCTTTTCCACTGATTTACCTTTGCTCAGCAGAGCTCAGTCCGATATTTTAG
>JAOXYF010000008.1:2911782-2929311 GCA_028565775.1 Sternarchorhynchus goeldii
AAAGCTTAAGCTAAGTGATAAGCATGCATATACACACACACACACACACACACACACACACACACACACGTGTGTGTATATATTTTTAAACTGATCAGCTAATTGCACTACATCTTACTCCATCATCATATTTGTATAATTTTTAGTTACAACTTGTTTTCGTCTGTGTGTGTGCAGATTTGGGGGTTTTTTTTGTTTGTTTTTGAAAATAATTAAAATTGTTTGAGGAAATGTTTGTGTCAAATTATATGTTCCACTTTTTCTCCTCAATAATAAAAAATAAATAAATAAATAATGGTGATATGATTTTTAAACAGATTTCCAATATTTTGATAAACATTTACAACATCTGCTGTGACTGACATTCATTACAGGGCACTGCCATCGGTTCGTTGCCGAGCTGAAAAACCACAACGCAGTCATTGATGACGCAACACCACAGGCACGCAGCCAGTGCTCAGCAATAGCAGGCTAGGTTCGGTTCGGTTCGGTTCCAACGTTGTACGTTCTAGTTTAACAGGTGCTGAAGGCCGGTTTTTTCTTAAATGAATGAATGAATCCTGTACGATACTGTGTGAGTAATGTTCCGGGTCGTAATAGTGAGTTTTATTCACAGACAAGATGTGTTCTCATTTGTTGGCTAATATCATAGCTGCTAATAGTGATAGTAGGAAAGTGTTCCTCCTTAATTCTTAACATTTATGTCGCTTTCCTTTTGTATGTTTTAGTTCAAGTTTATTTGTCAAGAGTTAAGAGTCCAGTAATGAGGCTATAGTCAGTGACAATAGTACAAAATTACAGTTTTTACAGCTCTTTTCATATTCCTCATCCTGGCTGAAGAACTTTTGTTTCAACCTACGTACATAAGAATAATGTGTTGTAGCTTGAAGATATAATAATTGACAAAGCCAACTGTGTTGTCATGTTTTGTGGTCATATATGAAGGCCGAATACAAATAAAAGGTGAACATTTATTTGTACCATTTTTATTTCTAAAGTTTATATAGTTTTAACCACAGTGTATACTATATTGCAGTGCATGGGCATGCTTGCTCAGAATGGTACTGACAAATTAATTTTCAGCTTTGTTCAAGTTATTTTTATGACAACAAGTACCACAGCAATAAGGTATTTGGTGGTGTTGAAAAATAATATAGTAATTAAAAAAACAGCTCATTTATGGTCCAACTTTAAAAAGTCACATAAACAATACATATTTACAAGTCTCAACTTATATCACTTTTTCTAAATGAAACTGCCAGACACATCCTGTTATTCTTCCTGTTTCATTCCCGACATCAATGGCCAGTATGTATACACCACAGTGCAATTTAAAGACCAGAATTTAGTTAATTCCTGTAATTTGATAGTTTAATTACAGGTTTTATAAGGTACGCCCCCCCCCAAAAGCAGATGCAGAAAAGCAATCAACATCCCCATGTTAGATAAATACTACTCAAATATAAACATAAAACACTACAAATTCACACAGCTCATCATTAAGCATAAAAAATTACAGAATGTCACTGTACAGATCAATAAGATATCTGAACTTCAGCAATATAGTACTCAAGATAGAGTGGGAAAAAATCTAACCTGTGAGCTGGTACGGTTGGTTGGGGACGTCTTTGTGGAACTTTGGCTCTTGCTTATAGAGGCCAGGGCCTGCCTGGCCTTCTCCCACTCTGGGTTTTCATGGACAGGTGCCTCTGCAGCAGAACTGCCCACATAAGACCTAGAAAACAGTGTCAGTACAGTTGGCAGTGAAACCTCAACACATAAATAACCCCTTCAGGAATGTTTAGCTTTCTTAACACCCCTTTATCAACTTAAACCATGAATTCAAATAGACATTAATATGTAAACACATACGAAATGCATACGACACGAATTAATAGGTTAATACATTTAAGAAACGCAGGGACACGAAAGTCAAATTTAATTTCACTACAAATTTGCCATATCTGAGCAACCTAGTAACATTAAACCAGCCAGAAAGCAAGTAAACAGCTACATGTGAAGAAAGTCTATCGTATCTCTATAGTAAACAACCAACTAACCAATGAATTAATAACGATCAATGTAAGACCAAGTGTTGAAAGACCAAGTCAGACCTAGCTAGTTAGCCCCTTGATAGCTACCTTTACCATATTCGATTCTCCACAACTAGATATGGAGTCAAGATAAATGAGCTAAGTTTTTCTAAATAAGTACATATAACGGGTATTTTTGGTGAACATTTCATGTCCTAATGTAGCTATCTAACTAGCTAGCTAGGTTATCATATGATAACCAGCTAATGATGTAACCTCAGAACTAGCCCTAACTTAGCTAGCTAAGCTAGTTACCCAGAACATTTAGCAACTTTAACGCGGTCGTCAAATTAACATAATTTTACGGAATGCATAAATTAATCGGCTGGTCTCAAAATCTCCCTATACACCGAAAAGTATCAAGCGAATATCTTACCAGGTAGTTGTTGGGGCCTGGGGCGCCGTATTAGTCGCCATTTTCCCACAAGCGAACAAGCCCGTTAGTTAGCTAACTAGCTGACTGGCTAAATAGGTAGCGAGCTAAGATAGTTAGCCAGCTTCCTGGTGTGAGCGTTACTCAGAAAAGCTTCGAGGAATCAGCGACAAAAAACAATTAAAGAGAACAACTCGAATGTCTTTGAATAATGTGATTCAAAATAAAGAAGATCTAGTTTCGAATATGAATTTGATACAATTTCGTGACATATATGTAGATCTTGAAGTCATATCGAAACACTCCACCGCGTAACAAACCAACACCTACAAAACAAAACAAAATGGTGGACGGAGGTTCAAATGACGTAACAACGAGCTCGTGTCTTCTTTTCTCTTATTGGAAGAGAGAATATTCAGCAAACAAGACACTGGGCAAACAACACCGAACAATTTATTATCTTTAAATATTTAATAACATTTAGAGCTTTAAACATGTTAGCCGATACCTGCACATCAGTCTACTGTATACCGACAGAACATCAAAGACCTGATCATTTGAAATTAAAATAATGTATGTGTTTTTAGCTATAAAAAACAGTTCCCCATCTATAGGATTGTAAAGTAGCCTACCGTTAATTATTAGGCTATAACTGATAAGAAAAAAACTAGTCATTATGTAAGAGAGTGATGTACATTATGTACTATTGTGTGATAGACTTAATATACGCGAGAATTATGTAGCTGAATTATGTTCCCTAATCTTTATACCGTAGAAAAATATTGATAAAAGATGGACCTGGAAACTACTTAGCAATTAAAACAGAAAAAGCACCAGGAAGCAGCAATTTCCTCTCTTACGACTGGCATTAAGTACTTTATTATTTAGTAAATATGAATTGCTATTATTTTATATTCACTTCACCATTCACCATGGTTTTATACTAAATACCTAGATAAAGTAACTAATGATATAATACACGTATGGGTCACTTCATTACTCATGCACATTCTCACTTGCCATTCTGTTAGGTATATAATATATATATAACAGAATATTCTGTTAGGTATCCCTTGTATATTTTGAATTTTGCTAAATATTCACTCACGTGGCCCTGCAGTCCAAAACTGCCCACTGATTCAGAGCTATGATGGCTAACATAAACTACACACAGCTGTAAGGGAATTTAATTATCCATGTTTCATTCTGAATTAAATGTCTCTCTCTAGTTAGACTATCTGGTGCTTGGGCTGACTCCAGTCCTACTGGTGTCTAAACCATCTTCTAGACTGTCCTTCGGCCTTAAACATATCCACAACCACCCTTCCAATCTGACGGACTGACCCAGACCCGACCGTCATCTAAACTCCTTCTCAGTGGAGGCCACTTCTTGAAATTTCCTACCCCATCCTTGAGACCAATCATCTATTTTTGATTCTATCTTAGACCAATCATTTTACCCCACACCATCACTCTCTTCTTCAACATCATCATTTTCTTCTATTTAAACTTTCTATATTGTTAATAAACTTTGGAGCATCTTCCTGACACCCGTGTGTTGTGAATTTGTTCTCCAGGATCCTGTAACGAGGCGTACTGAGAGCTGAACTAATTTCTCCTTGAATACTGAGGGTACACTGTGTCAGTCGGACTGAACAGAGGCTAAAACCTAACAATGGCTAAAACAAATTACTCATAGATGACCTAATATAGTGTCAATATTCAAGTTGTTTTTAATAAAGTAGCAAGTAAATGTAAAAAAAAAAAATCAGACTATGACTGCTTGTGATAGAAATGAAACCAGAATACTGAAAAAAGCTTGGAGTACAACTTGCATGTCTTTTAAATTAAATTTCTAAATTTTAGTACTTGATAAATTAATGAAAACTGTATCATTTGCCTATGTGTACAGAACGAATATGACAAATGCCCAGGATTCAGTTATTGCATTTTGGAGGATCTTGTAGGATGCGTTAATGCACAGTTATACATAGTAATACATAGTAATGCATAGTAATACATAGGAATGCATAGTAATGCATGTATTGGAATGGGATGTGAGTATGCATTAATGTCCCTGATAACTTTTCCTCCATTTTTCAAGTGTCACAAAACATGGACATTGGAGACCGGGCATCTTGCAATTTGGATCCATTTTTTATCTGTCTCTTCATCGTTAGTTATTCGCTTTTACTGAAGAGAAGAGATGGAGGTAAATGGAAGATGTAGAGTAACACATTAAGGATGAATCCATATGTCAACATGTTAGTATGGACAAAGGGGTCAGAAGATTGAGGTCTTATTTACCATACTCAATATATCATGTCTCATCCATGCAAAACTATGGAAAATGATGAGATTGAATTTATCAGACTGCAATCTGGCCAATCAAAGTATACAAATCTTTGCTGTCCCAAGACAGGACACCACTCAGTTTGCTGCTCAATGGCTCTGCAGTGCGAATGGGTCTCTATGAGCTTGAATACATTTCTCTGTGGACAATCCTAGGTTGTTCATGCAAGATGTTTCTTGAAGTTGTGGGGGTTTGATATGTGCATAGATGCACGAACCACTCGGGCTATCAGAACTTTTTAAATCAGACTTTGCTTGTTTTACGCTTTGCTTTTCATTTGACTATGTGAGGTGTGAATAATTAATATTTATAAACAAGAGTTAAAGGGCCATGTAGGTCCCCGTTTAAACTCGTTCCACATATTGACTGTGTGAGAAAACCTGTCGGAGTGTTTAATTTAAAATAAAATAAGAAACCTTCAACGAGGATGATCATTTCAGAGTTTAGAACATAAGGTCCTTTCAGATTTCTGCCAAAAACACTCGTCAGTCACGTATTTCGTGTTTGCGGAGCTGGCACAATTTTCCATTTTTTTGATTGGTCCGGTTGTGACAGTCAATCGTTCAATAGCAGTATGTGGCCTCCAATGAAAGCGAAGTAAACAAACTAAAACCCTGCCCAAGTGCATTCTCGCATTGGACAGAAATAGTTTCTATTACTGCGCATTTCTCTTATTGGTGGAAACACGCCTAAAGAGGCGGTACTGTTTTGTTGTTGTTTTAGTAAGAGAAGTGGATAAGTCGACATTTAGAAATAGATCAAGATCCGTAAGTTAAACTTTTAAGAAAACGGATATTATTACTTCGTCGACGCTGTTATCTAATCATAGGGGAAAAAGGCATTCGATTTCAGTCGGTATTAAATCCCTTCTTTGGGTTAAAAGGTAGGTTTACATGTTCTGTCTATAACTGCGCCTGTAACGTTTCTTCAGTATGGTGGTTACAGCTTGGATACGGGTGGACATACAGTAAAGTTATGACAACTGTAGTGTATGTCGCATATTATATATTATTAGCAACATATGGATATTTTCAGAAAAATATGTAATTAGCAACACATCATCTTTATGTAAATATCAAGAGCTATTGTGAATTTCTTCCTTTTCTTACACGCCATTACGAAATTGCAGGTCATGCCATAAACATAATGGCTATCAGGGTGCAAAATTAGCTAGCGTTATTTTTGCAAGTCATTATTTTTCTCGTCAAACGTTGAACATTTCCTTCAAAATGTAATTCGAATACATTTTATTATGCCATTTTTAGGATAATTAGGTAGTTACAAAAGTCAGCCAAAGTTAGGTCGAAAGGAAACTAGAGGTTCAGTGTTTTAACGTTTACGCTTTTTACGCAGTAAAAAAACAACAAAGCAAACGAAAGAAATGTTTTGTCATTGCATTGATGGTGCTAGCTAGTAACATGTTGCAGCCATACGATTAAAACCAGTGGTTTCCAGCGGTCCTGCAAGTCCTTCACATCTGCATGCTCCCTGTTCTAGCTCACATAAACTCACTGAATTGAAAATCATTCCGCAGGTGATGTTGTTATTTATGCATAACGTATCTGAGTGTTGATGTTCAATATATCTATCTGTCTGTTTATATCTAACTATCGTAAAAGTCTGGACATACAAACACAGAAACACAGAATTAATGTTAGACATTGTAGAAACATCCACAAAGATATCGCTCAAACCAAATGGGTTAAATGTTAGCATTTCAAATACCTATTTCACCCTTTTGGTGCAAAGTGTGTTTGTGTGAGAGAAAGAGAGAGAGAATAGCAACTAATGTGGAGCAGCAGTGAACACATTTTATTATTGATGTTGCTTAATTGAGCAGACAGCAACACCTAAGAGTGTTTGTAAACGAAACTGAAGCTATAAAGTTTTTAATGTGCATTATATGTTTTTGTTTTATATGTTTTGTTTCTCAGATGAGTAGCCAGTACCAGCGCAACGTTCCGTTTGAGGTCAGAAGAATGGAGGGCGAGAGAGTTCGTGCCAAACATCCAGACAAAATTCCGGTCTGTTTCTCTTTGCAAATTACTGTTTTTTTCTTAGCAATTAGAGCTTCTATACAGCTTAAGTGATTATATTGTGTTAGGATAGCCTCTGATCAGTCCGACTGACACAGAGTACCCTCAGAGTTCAACTGGAAATTAGTTCAGCCCTCAGTGTGTCTTTCAAATTCACAACACACAGGTGTTGTGGAAGATGCTCTGAAATTTATTAACAATAAAGTAAATTTAAATAGAAGAAAATGATGGTGTGTGTGTGTGAGTGGTGGGGGGGGGTAGCACAGGCATGCTCAAAGACAAAGGACAGTCTAACTAAAGATCGAAATATAATTCAGAATGAAACATGTATCATAAAATTCCCTTATAGTCCCCCCTTTTATCATATTGGTTATTTAAAGATATGATAATACATCCTAAGTTAAGAAACGAAGTCCACCAGGGTCAGCACGATGTGGAGAACTACTCCATCGTTGACCCTCCTGTACCTCCTGCTCGGTCCCAGATGGCACCGGGCACAAAGAGGGGCCCGCATGCTCAGCATGGGGCCTGCATGGGACTTTATCGTATCTACCTGAACTACAGGAAGTACGGGACTGGAAACACCCTCATTATCTTTAAACCTATTAGCCTGCTTCTTAATGCCATGGTATTTATCACAAGTTGACTTAGCCCTAGCCTAAACTTGAAACGACTTGTGACGTACGATCCTATAGTGGTTCACCAGAACCATCACGAACAAGCATACAACACAAAGTCATAAACTCCTCAGCAAAGCTATGCATTCCCCGGTTCACCAGGGAATTGGTGAAATCCAGCACATTCCAACCAATCAGTGATATTATCAACATACGAATCACAGTACAAAACACCTCCACAGCGAATAAGCACATTTTTCATAGTTTCATTTACCAACAGTTTTGTTTTACTATGGCCCAACCACATGGTGGTTTAAGAATGCTCCCACAGTTAGCAAGCCTAAATATACAGCAAACAAACCACAAAAGTTGAAGGACACAGAGGGCTGTTGATAAAATAAAAATGAGAATTACGGCGTCCAGGGCTAAATCCAACCAGAAAACCAGTATTTTAGTTGTGCAATTTAGTCCCCTAATGGCCTCTGCAGGCCCACCTATTCAGGCAATTAATCCGCTCATGCAGACTGTCATAATACAGAAAGATGATCCTTTATAAGACAAGAAAATCTATTAAAGGACCACTTCTGATACCAATGGTTAGGATTTAGTCTCTGTTCAGTCCAACTGATGCTCAAAGAAAAAGGACAGTCTAACTAGAGAGAGACATTTAATTCAGAATGAAACATGGATCATAAAATTCCTTTAGTTATTGATGCTATTGTGATTCCCTGATGTTTGGCTCTAAATTTGTTTCTGCAATTAGATTATTGTAGAGAGAGCCACAAGATCTCGCGGTCCTGAACTTGACAAAAAGAAATACCTCGTTCCCTCAGACCTGACGGGTGAGTTTGGGCTTTTTTCTTATCTTTTACATGGTGTTACATGGTGATATAACAAATATGATACAAAATGATATAACATGGTGATATTACTCTGTTACATGGTGATATAACAAATATGATACAAAATGATATAACATGGTGATATTACTCTGTTACATTGTGATATAACAAATATGATACAAAATGATATAACATGGTGATATTACTGTTACATGGTGATATAACAAAAAAAACTAAAATAGCCACAAATGAATGCATTTGCTTACTATGTTACTTCTCAAATATACTTGTTTTAATATTTGTGTTTGTACTCAGTAAATTATTACAGTTATTTGTGTGAATATATTGTTGCAATTTTAATACCCTTTAAGAAGTGTTTTTATGAATAAAAAACTCACATGAAGTGTCTCTCACTACCTCATCTCTAACACACTCTGTCTCACATTCTAACAGTGGGCCAGCTGTGTTTCCTCATCAGACAGCGAGTGTCCATGAGGCCTGAAGAAGCACTCTTCTTCTTTGTGAATAACTCTCTTCCCCCCTCCAGCTCCCCTCTTGCTGCTGTGTATGAGGTAGTCTGCACTATAAACACATTCACACACACTGGTACACATGAGTTTACAGGTACATTTGACACTCTTCATCCACATCTGATAGCTTTTTCAGCAGTTGTCAATATATCCCTACCTCACCAGAAACCATGCAGAGGAAAATATCCAATGAAGCCTGTTAAACTAAAATGTATCAAATTAAAATAATTCCATTTAATTAGAATAGAAGTATAAATTATGCTAGGTATGTTGAAAACCAATCAGATTAGACAGGTCATATTGAAATTGCTGTTACACTCCTTCACTAAAAATGTTTGCGAATGTGTAACAACCGTTTGCAAAACAAATGTCAAAATATTCTGGCATTTTTTGTACTGTTATTTGCTGTCAGTCTATTATGACAGTACATGGCAAGTCAAGGTTATTTGTATAGCACTTTTCATACACACTGACATAGCATAACAGAATACTAATAATGCTTATTACATCCCAAGATATAATACTTTAGTAAAAAAAATCCCTGGTTATCTCAGTTTTGGATTACTGTCACTCACCAACACTCTTGTTGGGCTTCCCTGCCAATAGACCCTTTGCTACTGATCCAGCTGCACGATGCCTATTCAGTTGTCTCACACCTATCAGATTTAAAACCCTTGCTCTTGCCCGCAAAGCCAAAAACGATCCTGCTCCCTGCAAGCACTCAGCACTGCATCCAGTGCGGCCGGACTTGAACCACTGCACATCAGAGATAGGACGACGAACCTCGAGACTCGTTTCTGTACTGGCACCTAGATGGTGAAATGGACTCCTGCTGTTTCTCTGTATATCAGTCTCTTACTGTCGTGAAACGTAGACTACAGACCCACTTCTTCAAGAAGTCATCACCTATGTGATGAAGAAGTCATTCCTGGAGACTCATAAAAGTAAAAAACTAGATGAGGGCAGCCCTTCCAGTTAAGAGGAGCTGAAGTGATTCATTTGTGATGAATGGAAGAATCTCCACAGATTTTTCTGCTGGACTGCAGTCACACGTTAAGGCTTTCATAAGGCGAAAGAAATTGTGAAAACAAATAAAAGAAATTCTACCAGTTGTAGTTGTTTTTAATACAAGTGCCCTTTGTTGCATTTACCTAGCTAACATTTCTGGTTTTTTAATGTTCATTTGATTTAGTCATTGTTCTTTAACAAATAATATGTTTCTGGTGATATATTCATAGTCCTGCAGCTATTGTTCCTGGTCTTAACTGCTTCTGTACACATTTCTTTCAGGAGCACCATGAGGAGGACCTGTTCCTGTATATGACCTACAGCAATGAGAGTGTATATGGTGCCTGAGGGGATGAAAAAGGACTGTGGTGGGAAGAAGAGGCAGATGATGTGGAGGACAGAGAGTAAGAGAGAGGGAGGGACACAGGAGGTGGAAAAAAGTTGAGAGTTCGGAGGGGATAACCGTTTTACCACTATTATGCCATGTTGAATAAGAGTAAGCTCAAAAATTTTATTGCATTGTATATCAGTGTGTTTTTAAGGTTGCTTGTGTCTGTAATGGGGGCATCCCAGGTGCTTGACTAGACTCAGCTATGATAGAACCATATTCTGACTTTGATATAAGATGGAGTAAGAGACAGTAACAAAGGACAAATGGGCAGAAAGGGGACCTTTTGTAAAAAGAGAGGATAAAGTTTTCCCACATTTCCATGACTCTGTCCTCAGAGTGACTCATCTGTATTTAATGCAAATAGTATTTTTTGTAAAGATCAATGATACATTTTGTGCAAAAATAAATACAAAATGTTCAGAAAATATAGAGTATTCTTTTGTTAATGACTGACATCCAGTCATACAAACACAAAGGGGTGATAAAGGGACAACACACAGGTGTGTGATTTCACACACACACACACACGACACTCAACATATGTCACATGTGGGTGGTGGCATAAAACCAAAACATACAACACGTGCAACAGAAAAGCAACATAAACAAAAAGCCACGTGCCCCCAGACGGAGACTGCTGGAGAGCTGAGAGAGATGCAATAAGTATCACATCAACCAGAACACACACCATCCAGAGCACGGGTGCACAGTTGACAGCATGCCACACGGATTC
Source organism: Sternarchorhynchus goeldii (assembly GCA_028565775.1). Lineage (NCBI taxonomy): Eukaryota > Metazoa > Chordata > Actinopteri > Gymnotiformes > Apteronotidae > Sternarchorhynchus > Sternarchorhynchus goeldii. The sequence goes on from JAOXYF010000008.1 coordinate 2,922,759, forward strand.
TGGGGCATTGATGAACATCCCAGTTGTTAAGATAGTCTATGATCAGCATTTAGCAGAAAGAAAAAAGTCTGGAAGATTGTCTGCCATTGGACGTGAAGCTGAGCTGTACTTGATGTTCGAAGTACCCGAGGTACAGATCAGACCTTGACCATTCTCATGGAGGAGGGAGTGAATCCAGTGAAGGTAACGCAGTAATGGGGTGACACCTGTGAACTTTGGAAGGTTGTAGACTAGTGGTGCTGCTGTGTTCTGGATCAGCTGTAGTGGCATGATGGCCGGTAGAGGAAGACCAGCAAGTAAAGAGTTGCAGTAGTTGAGTTTAGAGATGACAAGAGACTGCACAAGCACCTGGGTGGCTGCCTGTGAAGGGAAAGACTGAATCCTTCGTATGTTGCTAAGGAGAAAATCTGCAGGACCGGGTCAGGTTTGATACATGAGGCGAGAGTGACAACTGGCTGTCCAAAGTTATGCCCAAACTACGGGCAGTTTGGGACGGTAATGCCAGTAGGTTCTCAAAGGACACGGTGAAGTCATGGTGATGATTGGGAGTCCCTGGGATGTATAGAAGCACAGTTTTACTGGGATTAAGCTTCAAGTGGTGGGCTGACATCCATGAAGCAATGTTGGTCAAGATGCAGAGATGCATCCTGAAACTTGATCAGAAGGAGGAAAGTAAAGAATTAGTTGTGTCATCAGCGTAGCAGTGATAGTAGAAACCATGAGAAGTTATTATGTCACCAAGGAAGCGAGTATACAAAGAGAAGAGGAGAGGGCCTCCATTGGATGTGGATCCTTTCCATGACATCTGATAGAACTGGCCTTCCAGGTAGCACTGGAACTATTTCCACACAGAGCCAGTCACGCCGAGACTAGATAGAATGGAGAAGAGGATGTTGTGGTTTACGGTGTCAAAAGCAGCTGAAAGGTCCAGGAGAATCAGGACAGATGACAGCTTGGCAGCTTTGGCAGGATGAAGCTTTTCTGTCACCACAGTTTCAGTTGAATGAGCCTTCTTGTAACCAGCCTGATTGGGATCACAGAGTGAGTTCTGGGTGAGGAATGTAGATAATTGATCATAGACTGCTCTCTTAAAAACATTGGAGAGGAAAGAGAGAAGTGATACCAGTCTATAGTTATGTCGGAGCTGTCAAGTGTGGACTTCTGGTACCAGAAGGGCTGTCTTGAATGCAGAGGGTACATGTCCAGAAGATAGGGAACTGTTGATTGCAGATATGTATGGAAGTAAATCTCTTGAAATTTTCTGGAAAAGAGTAGAAGGAATGGGGTCAAGCAGGCATGTAGTTGGATTGATATGCCTGTCACTGTATCCATGTAGTTGGATTGATATGCCTGTCACTGTATCCATGTAGTTGGATTGCTGGAACTTAGGAGTTGAAGGACATTATGATGACTTTGCTGATGTTACTTCTACTGAGGACTTAGAATGGAGAGACTGGTATGAGGAGAGATTGGTATGAGGAGAGCTCAGAATTTAGACAAGTCTTCTTCCATCACCTCTCAGCAGTTCGTAGTTCTCTTCTATGAGACCGTAGTGTTTCTGTAACCCGTAGGCTATTACGATACTGTCACTTTAAGAACTCAGGTGTGCCATATTTTGTTAGGCATTTGTCGTCATCGCAATTGGCGCTGAATTTTCTTTGCGACGGCATGGGCTTATTAACATTAGGAGCTGCTCACTCACTTCAGCTAATACCCAGCCGAACCTGTTGTGAGCCATTATTTCTCCTACTTGTGAGAAGCCCTCGTTTTGCCTCAAATACCTACTTCTCTTATTGTGAAAGGTAGGTTTTCTTCTTTGAATGGTAATTTTTCTGTTGTCTATTACGATAGCTGTAAAGAGGTTAAGATTGTATTTTTTTTATTTAGCTGTGCTTTGCTAAATGTGTGTATTGATATTTCAACTGACTAGTGTGCATGTATGTATGTACGTACGTGTGTGAACTAGCCCGTAAAAGTTATGTGAGGAAGTGTAATTCATATGCCGGCACTTAGTGCTGGACGATATGGCCAAAATTTATATTGCGATATATTCCTTAATTTCGGTCGATACGATATAATTCCGATATCGATATAAATACTTTGAAGGCCTCAAGAAAACTTCCAAGTATCCCTACAATGGAAGTCTGTATCTACTACAGTCTAAAAATGTAATTGAAGTCTTTGAAACCTCCTCCCACAAAAACAATATAATGCATTAGAAATAAAAAGTGTCTAAATAAATCAGTGATCTCTTTTATTTGTATATAGTCTACATATACAAACAAAAACGTGACATTCCTGCCAAACAAACCTCTAGGCATTATCAATATAAATAACTTTCACTTTAAATTAAAACAGGCTTTTACTTATTCTTTTGTAAACAAATTGAACATATTAAAACAAAAGTGTTTCAACCAGGATAAAGAATTTAAAAAAGCCTTCATATTCATAAAATGAACATGACATACCTGTCAAATCAACAAACCTCTAGGCTTAATCAATATAAATAACTTAATTATAACAGAAGATACAAAAGTCAGTATAAATTACAAAGTGATCAGTTGCAGCAAAATACAAAAAACAGTGTGCAACAATAAAAACACATGTTGCTGCAAGAAACATGTTTGAGGCTTGATGACGCTCTATGGCGAACACTAGAGATTTCTGGCAAGAAACACAAGCTGGTCTACATTATCTGGCTTCAGAGCGGCCCTTTTACATGTGATAATGTTACCACATGTACTGAAAACTCTCTCGGATGGAGAGTTTGTGGCCTGAATGCACAAGTACCGTTTTGCCAGTTGGCTTACTTTTGGGAATTTTTTTGATAGACTTTCCACCAATCAAGAGGATTTGAGTCATTTTCAGCATCTGGAGACATAAGATAGTTGCTGAGCTCCCTCTCAATTACCTGCTGTGCACTCAGGCCCTCTGTGTTGGTAGTGGTGGACCTGCTTGAAAAAAAGCTAGCCAAAGACTGCTTTGTTTTCTTGCATGGTGGTCCTGCTGCAGAAGCTTCTCCCACAGCTTCTCTGGACTCATTTTCCCTTAGCATCTCCAACACAGCTTTCTCTTTGATTTGTTCTCTCTTCTCCTCCCGAGTGTACTGAAGCTTGAATCTTGGATCAACGAGGCATGCCATGTCAAGTAGACATACATTGCACACAACAAAACTGTGTATATATAAAACAAATAAAAAATAGCTATGAAAAATATGCACCCACTGCTATAATAGGTTAAGTCAGTGCAGTGGTTCTCAAACTTTTTTTAAAAACTAGCGACTAGCAATAAAACTTCTTTTCCCAACAGGTTGCTGCCCAACGCGGTTACACCCATAGACGAGTTGCCTAGTGCGCGAATGCACAGACATGAATTCCTTTTAGCGTATTTTAACGCAACAAATCGTAGCAGCGTAGTTCGTAGCGTATCTGCTACGCAAAATGCATAAAGGTTGGCAGGTCTGCAGGCTTAAAAAATTAATTTCTTCCGATTCCTTGAAGCATGTTCACTCACTTGTGTATTGCCGTCAGAGGTGCTCATTTTGTATCTAAAATGTCCCGCGCTGGAGCTGAGCCTACCGTAGCATAGCCTAGCCTATCTGGCTGCTGCTTGTTTGATTACGTCAACACGCACGGACATAGCCCGGCTACGGAGGCCGATTGTGTTCAGCTGTGCTTGAATCCAGCGAACTGACGGCTGCGCCCTGTAAAAAACGCTTGTCAACGGCAGATTCTGTAAATAATACATATCGAAATACCGCAAAAATTATTTCACCGTTATTGAAACATTTCTTATCACGATAAATACCGATATCGAATTATTGTCCAGGCCTACCGCCACTTATGTTTTATTGAAAGCAATTTGTTTTTGTATGCGTTTGATTTAATCGACATGGGCTTATTAACATTAGGAGCTGCTCACTCACTTCAGCTAATACCCAGCCGAACCTGTTGTGAGTCATTATTTCTCCTACTTGTGAGAAGCCCTCGATTTGCCTTAAATACCTACTTCTCTTATTGTGATAGGTGCTGACCTGGACTGAGAAACTGTGCTAAACGCACAAAGAGTCGATTTGTTACCGGTTCTCAAATCCTGTGTTAGTGAGGGGAAAAGTTTTTTTTTCTTCCCCAAGTAAGGCCTGGAATATATATATTATTATTTATTTAATTTTTTTTGGGTACCCATTTATGTTTTTGCTATTTATTTTTTGGACTACTATTTTTTGATCAACAAGGCCAAGACTTATGTATTGTACGCACACACCGCTGTTGAAATTTCCTGCATAATTGTTTGCGTGTTGCATGTCAATGCTGGTTAGTTCTTTTTTTGTGTGTGTGTATTGGAATTTTTTTGATTGCTGTTGCCTTGAGTTATTGTTTGTTCTCATTTAAAAAGGAAGATAAAATTTTTTTGTTAGAGTGGAAGCACACTCAGGTCTCAGAATATATTGTTCTGAGTAGAGAATAGCATACCACTATCAAACCCAAATTAAAACAATCCCTTTGTATTCTGACCGTGGTTTTGTTCTTATCCATTTTGGGTTACATTTCCATTAGCCAGGGAGCTGGTGGAGCAGATCTTGGAGCTTTCGAGGAAAGAGGACACAGAGAGTAGAAATGAAAATAACAGTGATTGTATCTGCTGGCCTTACCGACCAACACTTTGTGGATATCGACTGAAAAGGGTGGGCTTCATTCCTCTCCCTGCTCTTACCACAAACAGTGGAGCTGATCTTTCAACATGTGTTCAGGCAGTTCAGACTCCCAGAAGACCGGGGAGTTCAGTTTACCTCCAAGGTATGGAAGGAGTTCCTTGGGAAGTTGAATGTCACTGTGTCTTACGTCCGGCTATCACCCTCAAGCCAGTGGCCAGGTAGAGATGGCTAATCAAGAGCTTGGAACATTTCTCTGCTTGTACTGCCAAGAAAATCCAGAGACCTGGAGTGCATTCCTTGTCTAGGCAGAATATGCTCAGAACTCTCTTCACAATTCTGGGACTGGACTAATGTATTTTGAGTGTGTGCTTGAATATCAACCTCTCTTATATCCTTGGAACTCCTCAGTGTTGGAGCACCCACAAGTACAGCAATGGTCTTGAAGTAGTGAACAGGTATGGAAAGAAGAATCGACTGTCTCAGGGAAAAGATGACCAGCGTTGAGGCAGCACTACTGTGTTTCAGACAAGTGTCACGATTGCCTAGTGTCCTAGTTTCCCTTGCTACTCTCTTTCCGGTCTGTTCCTGTTCATGTTTTTGTTTTGACAGGCTCTAGCTTCACACACTCTGTTTCATTCCTGTTCATGGTTTGTTTTTTCCTTCCTTGCTTTCACCTATTTTTTTGTTATTCCTTGATTTGGTTTGGTATTTAGTTTAATCAATTTTAGTTCCAGTTGCTGGTTATTGCTCTTATGTTCTTTAGTTTGTGCTGTGGTTTCCTGCCTGCTTGGTCCCCTGGTTCTTTGTCTGGGTTGTGCTAGTGTCTAGTTCTTTATATCTTCTCTTAGTTCCCTTTCTCTGTCCATTTGCTTCCCTTGTCTTTCCTTGTGTTGGTTTTCCTCTTTTCTCTTTCATGTCAAGTATATTCAAGATGGTTTCATGTTCTTGTAGTTTTCAGCTGAGTAGTTTGTATTCTATGTCTTTGATTAGTTCAGTGTTAGGCTTTCAGTCAACATCTCTTTTGGTTTTGTCTCTTATATGTTTACCTTATGTTCTCATATTATCTCAGTCCTTTCCCTGGTAGTTTAGTTCAGTTTAGGTTAATATATGTCTCCATTTAGTCTTTCCTTGACGTTTTGCATGTCTTATCTAGGTTATGTTCATGTGCTGTTTCTGTCAGTGCCCTGTTCCTTGTTAGTTCATTAGCACTTCCTCTCATGTTTAGTAATCTTAGAATGTCCATGTGGTTTTCCTGTGTATTCATCTTCTTATCTTTATTTGATCTGATGCTCTTTGTTGTTGCTGTGTTGTTGTCTGTGCTCATTAAACCCAGTGGTTTTTTCATCTTTTCTTGTGGTTTACTGAACCAAACTTGCACTTGTGTTCTGTCCTTGCCCACATTCAAGGTGCAAGGTGGAGGCAATTACCAGAAGGCCCCAACCCCATAAACATCATGAGAGGAATAAGTTTTGGGGATTTGTCAATTTCTACCAACAGTTCATCTGGCCATTCAGCACCCTTGTCAGCCTCCTGTCCCACCTGCTCTCTGGGCTGCCTGCCTCGGGGTACTTCTCAAGCCGAGTGTTAAGGCTCAGATAATCTATACATGGCCTCAGGCTGCCATTATTCTTAACAAAGAAGACAGGACAAACTTTTTTTTACTGTAAACTATCCCAGAGGGAGGGACACGCCATGGGCACATACCAACACACCATGGGCACATACCAACACACGCCATGGGCACATACCAACACGCCATGGGCACATACCAACACACGCCATGGGCACATACCAACACACACCATGGGCACATACCAACACGCCATGGGCACATACCAACACACACCATGGGCACATACCAACACACACCATGGGCACATACCAACACACACCATGGGC
>JAOXYF010000008.1:2929551-2942736 GCA_028565775.1 Sternarchorhynchus goeldii
CAACACACGCCATGGGCACATACCAACACACGCCATGGGCACATACCAACACACGCCATGGGCACATACCAACACACGCCATGGGCACATACCAACACACACCATGGGCACATACCAACACACGCCATGGGCACATACCAACACACGCCATGCCTGCCTCATTCCCAATCATCAGATTATTGATTCACTACACCTGTTCCTAGGTTTCTTTGTCTCCCCTCTATAATGCTCACAGGTTCAGTCCTCAAGTGCTGTGCATTAAAAGCTGATATGCTAAATGTGTGAGCCTGCCGCCATCCCTGAGAGAATTGGAGACTTCGCTACTGTTGCCTTGTCTAAAAATATCTATAAATTCATATATATATGAATATCTAAGTATGAACTTATGATCTTTCAATGAGAGCCTTCTTCACATTCCTTGTATGAAACTTTTCTACTATGCATCTACATAAGGATTCGGAGCTCGGCGCATCTCGACAAAGACAAGATTCATCTCCAAATTCAGCTTAAGTAACTGGCTACCCGTCAGTCAAGAACTGCAACACTGAAAGGAAGAGAGAAGTGGTGGGATGATGTGGTGGTTTAAAAATGTGATGAGGAAGTGCGGAGAGTACAAAACCAGGGGATAAATAACAAGTATGGGTTTTGGTGATGGAATACTCTGACTTCACATGAAGACAAGAAGTCTATGATATGTGTGATATCATAAATCTGTGATATTATATATATATGATATATGCGTGTGTAGTGCCTAACTGCCATAGATTCATTTAGCTGAAAGCAGCTTTGTAAGCAGCAGAAGAAGAGAAGTTACATAAGTATTTTTTGCCCAGGAGTTTTCCCTGCACCATAAGACTCTGAAAGGAAAACAAAACAAGCAGCACACAAAGAGAGAGACATGGAGAAAGCAACTGAGGTGGAGATGGAGAAGATCAGTCCTGCAGAAGAGAGAGAAGATGAGAATGCTATGATGGATACAAAACAGGAGAGTAAAGGTAAGAGATGTCCAGACAGCAGCTTACACACACAGCTAAAGCATTTAATGGCAGTATTCAAGCTGGTAAAGAGTGAACTGATACTACAGAGTCATTTGTTCAAAAAGGAAGAGGTTGACTTTTGTTTGTTGATTGTTGTGTTAAATTTCAGTTATTCATTTTGCTGCACTTTTGGCTTTCTTTGCTGAACAATGGTTATTATGGTCCTCTTTTAAAATGTTTATTTATACAAAAAAGAGTCAATTTGTTCCTCTCTTGTCTTTCCTTGAAAAGATGAGAAAGAGGCAAAAGATGAGAAAGAGAACGAGTACACTGCACTGGTCAAGACACCTGAAGATATCTACACTTGGTCTACAATACCCACTCCCTATCCAAAGTATCATGAAGGTAATGAAAACTACAGAAACTGATTTCTCACATCAGCACACCAGCCAAGCAGTTTTAAAGCTTCCGTTATTTGCAATATAACACTTACAAAGGTATACGACTGAAACAAAACATATGCAACTTCTGATGTACAAAAAAAAAGTGACAAAAGTTTAAAAAGTGACAACTTGCAAATAGGTCACCAACCGTGGTACATGTGAAGTGATGACAATGGATAACAAAGTAAATTACAATAAATTGCTGTGTAGTCAGTTACACTGAATCAAAAGGACATGCTATGATTTAACAATACCTTCAATTCTCATGATCGTGATGTGGCCATCTAAATTATAATATTAGGAAAAAATGCAAAATGTTTGAAAATCCCTGTAATTTGTCTAACTGTCTTGCATATCTAATTCAGAACATCTGAAAATGAAATGAGGCTAAATAGAGGAACAGAGACTGAGGGAAAGAGAGAACCACTGATGCAGCTATTGGGTTCTGCTCAAAAGCAAAAAGTATTCTCCTTTAATCACGATGAAGTGACATGATAAGTCTTATTTTTTTAGAAGGGTGGTGGAAGTGGAAATGTAGATAATCAGCAGATCTAACATCCTGCCATCATTACCATTCAGTGCTTAACCATTATGGTTTTGATGGTGGAGAAAATACTAAGCATTTTTTGACTGGCTACCTATTTCCTATTGTACCCTATCTCATATCACCATATAGAATGCAGTGTACAGAAAACAGAATTATTAATAGTATTCTTTGTAATAACAGGAATTACTTACATTATTATTATTGCTACCATTACTACTGCTGACCAATATATTTTTTATATTCGTTGTGACTTTTGTATACGGTTTAGTAAAAGTAGAACATAAAGGTCGTAACATAGAATCTGTGCAGTTGTTCTGTTTACGTGTAGCATAAATCCATAATTTGCATTTAGCATGCACTTTAAGGGAACAAAACAAGGCCTAAAAAAACTAACAAAAAAAGACAATATTGTGCGTCAGTGTAGTCCCTATATTTGCCTCATTCCCTCTAGGCCCGAAGACACGCCCATATCTTTTGATTGGGCTGTATTGTACAAAACGTGTCCTCAGATGACCCAAACACTTGCACTTGAGGACTGTAGCAGTCAACAGGCTACTGTATAATGGGACTCGAAAAGGGGGAGCGTGTAGTGGTTTACACATAAATCGACTCCGGCCATCACTGTACTATAGAGACAAGGCTGGGAAATTTCCGAGTTCATTAACTCATTCAGCGAGCAGGGCAGCCTGTGAACACCGAGCTTTGTCGGCTAAGCGTGCGACGACACAAAAATCTTGCATATTGCAGGGGTATTAAATCCCTTTGAGAATCGGATCATGTACGTTAAATTGTGTAATTTTGGAAGATATCGGGATACGAAAGGAGGCCTATCCGATGCATCAAAGGAACTACAGACCTCAGTTACAGGGAAGAACCAACCGTGCACAGGTGAAGACGATAATCTCGCGGGCAAAAAATGAAGAAATGCTCTTCGTTTGATTCAGTCGACGTGATACTGGCTGTATTTCCTCCGATTACGAGCAATGTTATTTGTCTAATTTCTCTTCCCCCCCTCTTTGTTAAGATGTTAACGGGCCAATCCGTTTATACCGGAGAGTCTCTGCCATTCTCCTCCTCCTCTGTGTTCTCTTACTGGCTGTGGTTCTTGCTCTAGCTATAAAGTGTAAGTATTTTATATAACGCAACTAATTTTTAATATAATAATGTAGGGTCTGTTATGCCCACACAGAAATGTTAAGTAGGAAGAAGGATAAGTACAGTTTTAAAAAGTAAGTTTGTTTGATCTTAATCAGAATAGATGCATCAATATTGTAGTAGCATCCAAAGAGTAGTAGCATGCAAATTAATCGTAGGGCGAAAATTCTATATCCTTTTGAGGATAAATATGATTAATCTGGGGTAGCACCCTGCAATTCTGTAGATCAGAAATGGCTTAAGACTACCAGGCTAAAATATTTGTTTTGTCAAGGAATCCCCCTTATAGTGTCCCCTAATGGTGTCATTGTCAGCTGTTATGTTTTAATTTTTTTTTCTTTTTCTGTATTTGTGGCGCTTTACGAATTTGAAAGGCTGAGACTGGACAAGCAGTTTGAGATGTTCCATGGGGAAACCAAAAAACCTGCTTTGGGTTATCAATCAGAAGGTTGCAGATTTGAATCACAGCTCTCTGCCAGGCAGCCACTGTTAGGACCTTAAGCAAGGCCCTTAACCTTTGCTGATTCAGTGGCACTGTATGTGACTGACCCTGAGCTCTGACTCCAGTTCGCATAGAAGTAGGCATATGCCAAGAAATCAATTCATTGTATATGTATAATGACAAATAAAGGCATTCCACAGTTCACACTTTTATTCATTTATATTTATTTATATTACATTGCTTAAAAATAAGATTAATCCTAATAACCCAAATTTTTAGCAAACTGCAAAATAGAACAATCTTAACAATGGCTAATAATTAGAGGTGAACACAGAAGTGAACAGTGTTATAAACATTCTGTTATAAATGAGTTTGAGGGACAAATATATCAAGGACAGTGTAGACTGATAAATTGCAGCGCTATGAAATTATGAAAGGCTGCTCTGTTTTATCACCCCCCTCCTTAAACACTAGAAGAGTTTTATTTTAAGTGGCAGTGTTGCCACTTTTACTGTATTGAGATGTTTGATTTCTGCTCTTGGTGTCCAAACTTCAGTGTCTGAAGTGCAGACCAAGCAGGCGTGTCCAGATGTAGAGTTGACGACTGTGACAGAGGTTTGCACCCACCAGAAATGTGCAATCATGTACCCTAGTGAGGCCACCTCACACCACAATGGTGAGCCAGTCAAACACCAATACATCCTGTTTGCAATATGGTTTTTTATCTGCTATTAACATGCTAGTACAGTGTTTGTGCAATTAACACACTAGTACAGTGTTTATGTGCTATTAACAGACTAGTACAGTGTTTGTGCAATTAACACACTAGTACAGTGTTTTTGTGCTATTAACAGACTAGTACAGTGTTTATGTGCTATTAACAGACTAGTACAGTGTTTATGTGCTATTAACACGCTAGTACAGTTTTTATGTGCTATTAACACGCTAGTACAGTGTTTATGTGCTATTAACACGCTAGTACAGTGTTTATGTGCTATTAACACGTTAGTACAGTGTTTGTGCAATTAACACACTAGTACAGTGTTTGTGCAATTAAAACACTAGTACAGTGTTTATGTGCTATTAACACACTAGTATAGTGTTTATGTTCTATTAACACGCTAGTACAGTGTTTATGTGCTATTAACAGACTAGTACAGCGTTTATGTGCTGTTAACAGACTAGTACAGTGTTTAGGTACTATTAACATGCTAATACAGTGTTTATGTACTATTAACATGCTAATACAGTGTTTATGTGCTATTAACACACTAGTACAGTGTTTATGTACTATTAACATGCTAATACAATGTTTAGGTACTGCACGTGTTGCTCACTCCTAATGATGTGTCTATGATAAGGCTCCATTGTCTTTTTACTCTTTATTTATTTTGGTTTGTTTGGATTATAATAAATTAGTGATAAATTATCTCTCCCTTGCAGAACATCTGTGCTCTGAGTGTGGGAAGGGCTGGCTGAAGTTTGAGAATTCCTGCTACTTTCTGTCTCGGCATCGTCTTACCTGGCAGGAGAGCCGGGAGCAGTGTCAGAAGTGGGGTGGGGACCTGGCTGTCATCACCAACGAGCAAGTTCAGGTCAGTCAGTCAACCAGTCAAACTCAGATAGATAGTCTTCAGATAGATAGAAAGATAGATAGACAGACAGATAGTCTTCAGATAGATACATAGACAGACAGACAGACAGACAGACAGATAGATAGATAGGTGGTCTTCACAGCTGAAGTACTTTTTTGTGTGTGTATTGCTGCTGTTCATTCTGTCTGATTTTGTTTAACTGCTTTAGACGTTTCTGACTGAAAAGGGGCCTTTGCTGTATTGGATTGGCCTCCATGATGTAGGAATACAGCAGTGGACCTGGATTAACAATACTGCCCTAACCCAGAGGTAAGAACCAAATGGACCGTAGAGAAGCCACATGTACTTCAAAGTTACCTGTACTCTATGGATAAGCTGCACCATGAAATATATTAAATATTTTAAATATTACCAGACACATAAAACACAACAGTGTTGGGTAAATGAGAAAATGTATATTTTAATGTATTTGTAAAAGTTATGACATTTTTAATAGAGTCCTATGGCAAGAGGATATTATCACTTTTGTTCACTCATGCCACAGTGATTCAGTGATTGCCTAAACCCACTGGTGTCCTGTACTTTACACAGCGCTCTTAAACAAACCCTAAATTTGCGACATAAAGAAAATAATTTACTGATATTTTGCAAATGCTGAAGGAAAAAAAACATTTTGCATTAGTTCACCTCAGCTTGACTTGCTCACACGTACAGACAGCAGACTGACTGCAGTCCCCCTCCTCATGCCAAGCCTACTGATGGCACATGTCAGAGCATGAAGCTTCACCCTCTGGGCCTTTTTACAATGTTCACCAGTCTCATATCCAGAGCATGCTGAGTGATTGCTGTTTCTCACTCTTACTTTCCACTACCACATTGCGAAAGAGGTATAGGTATAATTTGGAGCAACGGGCGCTGGGCAAGCCCCTGAGGGAAGAGTCTCCTGGGAGCACAGAAAGGATTTAGAGTCACGAGCATGGTTGTGAATGATAAAGTCAGAAACAGCCGTGGAGTATGCATGCTGTGGTTGAGCCCAGGAAAATTTTAACTCTGGAAACCTAGATGCATGCTGCTTCTGACTCGGCATGTTTGGAACAGACCTTGGTGCTGTGTTCTGAATGGCAGACAGGGAGCTCAGGACATCAGCTTGAGGTTTGTTTTTGTGCCAACAATAAACTCATTTATCTATTTTATGCAAATCAAAAAATGTTATTACTGTTCTAGGCAGTTCAGAGCTAGAACTCCATGAGATGGTTTTTAGACAGCAGTTTGGTTCTTAGTCCAGAAAAACTCTACCTCCAAACAGCCAATTCAGCTCAGCTCAGCAGTTCATAATTAGGCTCTTCAGAAGACAAACCAATGTTGTCATGGCTGGTGAAACAATTGGTTGTGCAGGACCAGGCCCAGCAAATTCTGGTATGGAGTGATACTCGATACCAGATATCAGTGATATTCTGATACTCGAATTGACGTGTATCTTCTTTATGGCAGCTACTGGAGCCAACATCCTGAAGCTGGACACTGTGCTTTACTGAGAGGGTGGAAGCAACCTCAGAACAACTGGTACTCAAACCCATGTGTGGTAAACTCACATTACATTTGCCAGAGAGGTTAAATCTGGATATTCATGACCCGCGACCACCTCATGCATCAGTCACATCTGCCTTTAATCTTTCATCCTCTTCTTGCATTTTACATACGCAGTTCAGATGTAGCTCAGAATTAACACAAGAAATCACACAAGAAGCAAATCCTGTTCTGTGATCAAAAATCAAGTGTAATCAATGTGTGTTCACAGTTGTTAGATGTACAGTGGCAACGACCAAATGAGACATACCAAGTGTTTTCCATGAAAGTGGCTCTGTGCTTATTTTATTAGTGTTTTTAACTGCACTGTAATCCTGCAAAAATGTGCACTAAAGAAATGTATTCTGCACATTTTTTCAAAATTAAATGTAGCTGCCTTTTATGTACGAGGTTTTTGCCTTTTAGTAATTAAAAATATATTGTATGATTCAGTTTTTTCTTACCCCCACATAGTTTCTAAATGAGATTGTCAAGCATTCAAAGAATATAATAATTAAACTTTATGTGTTATACAGAATCATCAGATTTCAAACATATTTCATTTCAAGAGAATCCACACACTCTTCATTTTCTTGCTGTGTGCCAAAAACACTGTGGCGAATCATCTCCCAGCAGAGCTCTGACTTCCTGTCGCTTTCTGTCCTGGTTTGCACTTGCATCTCCCCCATGCCACTGATCTTCTCGTCTTTCTCACCTCCCTCGTCGGGTTTGGACAACATGTTGACGTAGCGTCTCATCTTCTGCAAAAGTTGTTCGGTGCGCTCCTCCACTCTGAAACACATCTGCTGTTAAGCAGTGCAGACTCCATTTGCTAATAACGTTCTCACATGCAAATACATGCTTCACTACTGCCGAACGACTAATCAATTTCAAATTTGAATCCGTTTTAAGATTCTTAACGTTCACAATATCGTGTTATTGTTTTGAATGATTTTATAATAATAATAACGGTTATATTTCTATATGTGGTGTGCAAGAGACACGAGTTTAGATCCATGTGCAGTTAATAAATATTTTAATAGCAGCCTTGACAAATGAAGGGCAAGGCAGTACCAATGGGTAGAGGCTAGAATCAGAAAACGTGAAACAGGCAAAGGCGTAGACATGGGAAACTACAAGGACGATGAACGTCTAGACAATACGCACAGACTGGACTGACTGGAGGGTTTAAATAACAACACTAATGACCGATGAAAATCAGGTGAGAGATGACATCAGTATTCATGAAGCACTGCCTCTGGTGGATAGACATGGTTACAAAGACACTACAACGGTGCTATTTAACACACTTTTAAATATTTTAAATAATTAATAGTAGCACAAGTTTATAATTCTGTTTGGTAGATGTTTAATACTATATGAATACACACCGAACTGACAGAAAATGATAAACTTAAATCTCAGTTGAAATACTTAACAGAAAAGTTCTTACCGGAGGTACCAGCGGTCTCCCAGGCCATAGAGCAGGCCACACTCACCCAGCCGTGGCCACAGATAGCGGGGCAGCCTCTGCTCCAGCATAAGGGTGGTGGCCACCACCTACGACAACCCACAGATAAATCAAATCAGCTCACGGCGCGGTCATGTGCGTGTGCTCTTGTGCTCCACCTGGCTGCCTGCGGACCAGCTGCCCCTACCTGGGTCCTCCAGAGCTCGTCGCGCTCCTGGCCGACGCGCCACTGTGTGTCGCTCATCATGGCTGTGAGGAGGCTGATGAGCAGCAGGTGCGAGACCACGCTGAAACAGCAGTGCACCACGTGCACCACGGGGTGCGTGTAGACGGTGTGGTCCACGGGCAGGTCGATCAGACCTATGGTCAGCTCAAATTCGCTGAAGAACGTGATGGGGAAGGAGTGGTATGATGGCAATGACATCGGGTCCTGAGTGATGTACCACGTCCACAGAGCTGAGAGAGGCCGGGCCACAGACAGGATTGGGAGCACCTCGTGTCAGTCAGTATGTACGGGACACTGGGATTTTTACAGTTTATTTATTTATTTTTTGAAAATGAAATTTAACAAAGGTTTTGAAAGTATGGTTTCATTTACAATTCTACAGATCATTTATAGTACGTGTGATAGTGGATCACACAGTTGAACTCACCCGTGGAAAATCCTGTGATGGCGATGAGGCTTAACCACATGAACTTGGTTAGGTCTCCAAATATAATCTACAAAAGCAAAGCAACGGTGATTATTCCACTGTAAGGCTCTGCTCGAACAAAACCTTGTTTTTAGAAATTCTGCATGTGGAGTTTTATGATGATCTGCTTTTGCAACACATGACAGAATTGCATCACATGAGCTTCTGCTATCCTGCTTTTGTTATTACTCACAACACTCAGGAAGGAAAGGAAAACTTTACAACATGTCGTTTGCAACTGGCGCATCACAAATTTAAAAACATTAAAATTTTGCATAACAAGAACTACATTTCAGTTTGGGAAGCAAAATAAAATTTCAAATCTGTTTGTTCAGTGTAACACGTCCATACGAAAAGAGAGAGTAGAAGACAGAAAGGAAAGTGCAGAATCACCTTTTGGATCACTATGACGAACGGCCCAAGCGTTTCAAAACCTCGGGCGAAGTACAAGACATTGCACCACCCGAGAACCAGGCACAAGGCCATCAGTACCATCTCCCCATTCATCTCAGTGGTTCTCAGCACACACAGGGCCACCACCAGTACAGCGTAAATGATCCTAGGGGCATCAAAGTGACCTTCAGTTCACGACTGAACTAAATACTGTTTCAAAAAACTGTCATAAACTATTTTTATATGTGAATTGTCGAGTCCCACTCTGTCCCTTGGTTTAGAATAGCCTGACCGATTAGCTAACTGTTTGCTAGTCATGTAATGTCATGGGGTTTGGAATCAGATCCAGTAAACTTTGAAGTGGTATATCTTTAAACTGCTCTATCCTATTTTATATAATAAACTTATGCAAAATAATGCAATCATTGTTACTGAATTTGCAAGAGAGGGGCATAATCGAGATATGTAAATAAAATAAAAACTTTAGAGAAAAACTTTAGCTCCTCATTTCTTCTATTTTGGTCTTTTGTAATATATCGTCTCTATACCTGACAGTGGGAGGTGTAAAAGCTCAACAGTATTTTGGTCTTTCTGAGTTTTATTGTTTTACTTTGCTGTTGTTTAACTATGCAGCCGATGTTGCTGTAGATGGTCATGTGCAAAAAAATACATGTTTCTTCTGCTCTAAAAGTTTGGAAAAAAAGTCTTCTTTCTTCACATAGATTAGACTACATGGATTATGTAGGTTGGTTTTTGATATTTTCACAGTGCTTACATAACACATCAACTCCATTTAAAGTCAATGAGACAAAGTCAAACTCAATTTAAAGTCAATGAGACCAAGTAAAATCCATTTCCACAATCAGACTTACAGAGTGACATGAAAGGGGCCTCCGAGAGCTGTTTGACCAAAATATCGCTTCACTCCAACTCTCAGGATGTCTGGGATCTAAGGACAATCAGCCAGAGGATGCAGAAACATCATGTGCTTTTGACTGAACCCGTAACTCAGGCTTCACTAATATTACTCAAAAGAATCACTATAGCCTGGTCCAAATGAAAGCTCAAACAGCTCAAAAAGTGTGGAGCTGTTTGTTACTATGATTACGATAATCATTATGATCATCTGGACCTCCAGCAGCAGAATGATAAGGGCTCCTATGACGCTGATGATCTCTCCAGCCAGGCGCAGGTGATCTTCATAGGTAGTGTAACTTTCCTGTGCACATGCAGACACACACACACACACAAATAAACAAAATAATCACACAGGAAAATCAATATCTCCTGCATATATAAACACATTTGGTAACCCATTTCTCTGAAAATACAGAGTTAGCCCACACCTGTAGATCTTTCTGTATCCTAATGGTGTAGTCGTTGTCAGCTTTTGTGTAGTTCTCAGGAATATCCTTTAGGGGGCGGTGCATACAACACAAAGTGAAGGTCCCAATATACAGCAAGTACACCAGCAGCAATAACCTGGCATCACATCAGCAGAGCACTGCGTGTCAGTACTTTCCGGTTTTCCAGCATAAAATGACACAGTAAGACTAGTTATGAACACTTTGTTTACACAACACACTTGTGGTGTAATAAGATACATTTACATTCAAAGAGTTTTTCCATAAGAGTTTTTCCAGTGGCAGGCAGAAGTTCTGATATAATCTAAGAAATGTTAGACATATGGGAAAGCTGAGTGCTGCATTATCTTGTATTATAATGCTTTGTGTGCAGTGGAAGAACCTTGTCTACAAGAATCCTTTACTTTTGGCCCACATCATGCATCATGGCCCTGACATGGCAAACTGGTACATGTCTTCAAACTGGTACATGTGTACAGAGTATGAGTTTACAAACTGGTATGTGTGGGAAAGGTGGTCCATATGTTCGATTTCTCTGTATGATTAGTCACCTGAAATAGTATTTCCCATAAAGATTCCACTTCAGGTTAATGAGCTGCCGGACAGGCGTCACCTCCAGGATCCTCCTCGGCTGTGAGCAAGAGGGAAATATCACGTATAGCACATATCAGATCATATGAATTACATGTTACCTATTACATATAGCACATGTGAAAAATTAACTGAAATGCTTTGAACATGCCAGTTCAGGAGAGGCTGGTCTGAATCATCTGAATCATCTGACCTGTGGATTTCAGTGGTTGGTTTGACACGCACCTCCCTTTTCTTGCTGCAGACTATAAGCTGGAGCACCGAGACGTCATCCGTCCAGGAATCAATTTCGGCGAGGTCATAAAGGTAAGAGGTCAAAGGTCCCAGCTTCCACTGGACGATGCGTCGGCGGTTCACTAGGTGCTGAAAAACCTGTCCATGTATAAAGGAACACAAATCACCAGTCCCCACGTACAACATCCTGTCTTATTTCATTTGTGAGCCCTTTACATTTGTACTACCAACTTATGGCTTTAAAAACAAACATCTTAACCTCTCAAACATCTCAAACATCTCAACCTCTGGTCGAAGGGTTAGGGTTAATGTTTATGTCATGTTTATGGGTTAGGGTTAGGGTTAATGTTTATGTCGTAATGCTGCGTTTGACACTGTGTCAGTGGACAGGCAGTTGCATACCACAACGTTTCCCTTCTTGGCGGCAAGTTTGAAAGGCGTCAGGCCCCTGTAGTTGGGCACCATGTCCAGTGGGATTGCAGTGTCCATTGCAGCATCGTGCTTTAGCAAGAAGTCCATTATTTCACACGAACTTATTTTGTTGGGCTGCAGAACCAAAATGTGGAGAAGAGTATTGCCTGGTTGAGAGAGAGAAGGTGAATAAGAGAGATTAAGTTAAAAGAATTCTGCTCAATATATGTCATATGTTCATATGGAAGATACTTTAGTATACATAGAAACATTAATATACATAGAGAAAAGTGCTTCATCACATGTGATGGTGGGACTCCTGAACCAGACGTGACTCTTACCAGTCGTGTCCTGAGCACGTATATTAGCTCCAGCCTGGATCAACATGGACATCATTTCTTTATTACCTGTGCAGGTTGCGAATGCCAGGATGTGTTCACCTACATATAATACCAAAAACATTTTAGACTGGTTACCTTGAAAAGAGTACTTCGAGCATAACATTGTTTGACCTTGTCAGTAAAGTTTCACCACTTGGATGCGATGCCTTGTTGGAGTAAAGCACATATAGCACATAGGAAATGACTCAGCTCCATTAATGCTGTAAAATGAACTCTGTAAAACCTTTCAAGTCTAATATTATGTCATTACCATAATATATAAGTCCTTTTCTCCTTTTGCGGAAGTACATTCCCGTTGCCCTGGGCATGGATACGTCAGCACCTCTCTGGATGAGTTCCTGGACCAGGTTAATATTCTGGTTTAGGACAGCAATGTGAAGGGCTGTTATACCTGCAGGAAAAGGACAACACTTTCCTGACACAACACAGAATGAAAATAATCTACAATAACCAACATTATTCATGGGCTCTGTCAGAATTTTATATTCACACAGCGAAGTCAGAGATTTTTTTGTCCAGTTCCTGAAGGTATCCATTAGTCCATAATCTTATTTTATCCCAGCTCCTTACACTAGTGTTCAAACACTCCTGTTTACTCATGTCAGTGTGTTGTGTTGTGTTGTGTACCCTGATAGAGGTCAGTGGTCATGGGCTCGTTGATAAGCTCTGGTGCTCCCTCCATTAGTTCCACAGCTGCCTCCAAATGTTCATGCATCACAGCCACATGTAGAGCAGTCTCACCCAGTGCACCTGACACACAAACACACAACATCACAGCCACATGTAGAGCAGTCTCACCCAGTGCACCTGACACACAAACACACAACATCACAGCCACATGTAGAGCAGTCTCACCCAGTGCACCTGACACACAAACACACAACATCACAGCCACATGTAGAG
>JAOXYF010000008.1:2952588-2963904 GCA_028565775.1 Sternarchorhynchus goeldii
ACACACAGACATACACACAGTCACACCAGTCCATCGCTGGGCACACACAGACATACACACAGTCACACCAGTCCATCACTGGGCACACACAGACATACCAAAGTTCTACCAAACAAATGACTGTGATGTTTATAAAACCCTTATTTCCTACTATGAAGTATTTAAACTGATTCATATAAAATTCCACTGGTTTGTTTGTATGCACAAAAAAGCCATTCTTCTTGTTCTGTACATAAACATATTACTGCATTAATATAAAAGTTTTATGCAATGTCATAATTGTAGTTAATACACTTTGAATAATGCTTACTATCTTGACTTAGTTGTAAAAAACAGAGAAAGAGTATTGGGTAAAACTGACAGATCTGAGTGGTTTCTGTTTGAGGAATGGTAATCTATTACATTTCATAGTATAGCTGCTCTCAGTTGTATAGTATTGGTGGTCTCAGTTTTACTGCGTGGTAAGTAAACAAATTTTGCATTCTGATTGGATGACTAGCTGTAATGGGTGGAGTCAAAGTAGCAAAATAAATATAATGATTGGCAGAGCAAAAAATTTGACAGTGACAGTATCAGTCCAGATCAGGTCCTTATACCACCAGTCACTCACTTTCAGATATTGCCAATGCAGACATCACAGGTAACAGTTGTTTCAGACATCTCTGACTGCCTTTGTATCAGGAGCTCCGATTATCTCCTAAGGAGCAGGTAATTTGTGGTGAATCAAGGAAAGACCTGACAAGTGTGTGTGGAGAGTGAGGTGACAAGAGCAACAGTGTAGGAAGGAGAGAGAGGAGTAAGGAGCGATGGACAGGAAAATGAGCAAAATCCTGATCCCTGCAGGCTTCCTTGTGCTGTGTCCATGCGTTCCGATCTCCTGCTCCAGTGTGGACAGACTTGGACTCAGGGCTGGATCCATGTGCACAGTAGTGGTCCTGGGGAAAACGGTGGGGGGCGGAGTCCTCTATAACTCCACCTGTCCTTGAATGAGGTGAGTCCTGAGATGCTGTGCTGAGGTCACAAGTTTCCTCTGATGACCTACCAGGTTCACGCCCAAAGCCCGCACATCTCTGAGAGACAAAGAGACACACAGAGAAAAGGGAGAGCGAGAAAAAGGAGAGAGTGAGAGAGAAGGTGGGATGAAAATCTAGAGATGAGTTTGTTAATAAGTAAAATAATCTATACATATGTAAAGTAATGTAAGTAAAGTAATCTATAAGATCAGGAGGTGATAAGGCTTCATTCTCACTTCTCCTTGTCTATCCGCTTCTTATTCCCTGTTTTTTACATTTGAACACACCAGTGTCCAATTCCCCCCACTAGCTAACTAACTCCACCCCCATTCACACACCTCCATCAAGACAGGAAGGTGAAGGTTAGCATGTGCTTCCTCTGCTACAGACGTTCAAGCTGTCGCAAGCGCAACATCATTGGATGTTTTAGCGTACTTGGATGAGGGCGCTAACCTCCAGCTCAACATCATTGGATGTTTCAGCGTACTTGGAGGAGGGCACTAACCTCCAGCTCAACATCATTGGATGTTTCAGCGTACTTGGATGAGGGCGCTAACCTCCAGCTCAACATCATTGGATGTTTCAGCGTACTTGGATGAGGGCGCTAACCTCCAGCTCAACATCATTGGATGTTTCAGCGTACTTGGAGGAGGGCGCTAACCTCCAGCTCAACATCATTGGATGTTTCAGCGTGCTTGGAGGAGGGCACTAACCTTCAGCTCCGCCTGCACCAGCAAGCACATGCTCAGACTGGTCAGACTGGTTGGAACCGTGTTGAGAAAAGCCATCCAGCCTAGCGAGTGAATCCAATTATACCATCCCAACCAGGGATGGATCTGGTATACATCATATATTTTATAAAATAATTTTATAGCTTAATGTAAGTAAAACACCAAATGTGCTTAAATACAAGAAGGGTACAAATAAAACATTGAAACAAAACATAAATACAATGAAAAATAATAGAATACAACCCCCACCTCTTCCATGCCAATGTATATATTGTATAGCATTGGCCACAGGTATAAATGAATGATTATTTATTATTGCATAGTATGGTACTTACTCCATAGTGAGCAAGCTCACTCTCTCCAGACTGTGCAGCTGTGCTTGGTCAAACTCATTTCTGTAGCGGTCCATCTTCAGTGCTATCAGCCATTCATCGACTGTTGTCACAGAGGACAGATCTGTGGGGGTGGGGCTAAGCAGGGGCTGGGTGGGGCTAAAAAAAGAATACAATGTAGTTTGAAAGAACACCGTTAGTTTACATGAGTCAAGTGGGATGTAATGTCAGAAAACTATTTTAAATATTTTAATTTAAATATATGTATAATGTATTTATATATTTTAAGTGTTTTATGGTTAGTTGGCAATTGAAGAGTTAACCCTTGCCCAGCTCAGTGGTCTTCACTATCACTGGCACAAGCTCATTGTTTAAACAGTATCAGACATGAGAAATAATGATCAGAATGGCTTGACTGCAAATGCGTTGGGGTTTGGGGTTTTGTGATAATTAGTGTATGATCAGACTGAAGATGTTTAAGAGCCTCATCCTGACAATGGATGTCTAAAAATGATTAAAGAATAATGCATGTTGTTTCTCACAGTCATGACATTTAACATGTAATTCACCATGCTTGTCTTACCGAGCATGCTCAGCTTTCAGAGAGGCGGGGTGTCGTATGAGGCGGTCCAGCGAGGAGAGGAGGGAATCAAACCCTGGGCGGTGCTGTCTGTCAGCCTGCCAGCACTGCAGCATCAGAGAATGAAGAACTGAGGGGCAACCGCTTGGAGCCGGTAGCCGGTAGTGATCAACCACTGTTTTAATTAACTACAGAGATAGTGTGGAGGAGCGAGAGGGAGGGAGTGAGAGAGAGAGAGAGAGAGAGAGAGAGAGAGAGAGAGAGAGAGAGAGAGAGAGAGAGAGAAACAGGGAAGGAGGGAAATGGGGAGGGAGATAGAGAGAGAGAGGGAGGGAGAGAGAGGGCACACCAGACAGTGAGGGAGGGAAGGAGGAAAAAAGAGAATGAGACAAAAGGGGAAATGAAACAGATGTTCCAGCTGATGACAACTGTCAGAGCTTTTGCCATATGTCTATGTCTCTGTCAGCTCCCTGATTCAGGGTTAATTGCATAGTTGCAGGGAGGTTGTTGTGGGACTATAATTTATCCAGTTAGTGTGGAAACACTGGCACAGACAGCCTGACTGCTCTCTGATTCTGACTGCTCTCTGATTCTGACTGCTTTCTGATTCTGACTGCTCTCTGATTCTGACTGCTCTGTGATTCTGACTGCTCTCTGATTCTGACTGCTTTCTGATTCTAGCCAGCTGCCTGCACATTACTATAGATGAGTGATCAGATTCGTGCATGGAAGCCAACACATAAACATACACTCAAAACCACAGCTATTACAACAACAGATACACACCACATAAAATGTGTGGTGACTTATTATCATATTACTGTAATACTTAATTATAATGAATTCTACTAAATTTCATTATAATACTTAATTAGGGGTGAGATCTCCGGTGGTTGCGGTCGATTTTTTAGTGGTTTGTGCAGCTTTGGTCAGATTAAAATGAAAGAACATAGGAAAGCCATCACAGCTTTTGGAATGAGATCATCTCACACACATGAACACCTGCAAGCCCTGGAGGGTGTCATGTGACTGCAGTCATCTCCACTATATTCACTTACAGCTGTCTGTCATTTCAGCTGCTGTGGTTTCTGCTCTTTTTGCCATGCTAAAATATGTAATTCAGAAACTAAATCTGATATCTGAGTTATACTGTGAAAATCTACATTAAACTGTAAACCTGCTCAAATATGTTCGAAAAATATACAATAACCAGACTACTACCATGTGATAGGAGCAATTTAATTGCTGAAGCATCATTCATATCTTAATAAAAGTTATGAATGAAAGCAAGTGAACATATATATTTGGGACACACACACACACACACACACACACACACACACTCCCACACAAGCCTTACTTCCTGATTAGTCATGTCCCAGTATGGCCGATCTCCGTATGACATCACTTCCCACATGAGGATCCCAAAGCTCCAGACATCACTAGCCGAGCTGAACTTGCGATGCTGGAAGGCCTCAGGAGCCGTCCACCTCACTGGGACCTTACTGCCCTGAGATAGAGAAGAGAGACAGACGTCCTGTCAAGACCCGTTGAAAGAAGATGGGAAGGTGCTCCCAGAGATGAAGTCAAGAAGGTTGTAAAAATAAGTATAATCATAAATATTCCTCAAGCATGATATGGTTCACTTAAAAAAACCCTAAACATCAAACCATTCAGACTTTGGTGGCTGCGTGGCTGAGGACGGCGCACCAGGGAGGCGGTGTAGGTGGGCATGTTGTGCTCTAGGCCCTTCATCAGCCTCGACAAACCAAAGTCCGAGATCTTGCACACCAAGTTTGAGTTCACTAAAATGTTCCGTGCCACGAGGTCCCGATGCACGAAATTCCGCTCGGACAGGTAACGCATCCCAGCGCCAACACCTCTCAGCATTCCTACCAACTGCAACATGCTAAACTGATCTTCATTTTCCTGAAAGACAAGAAAGTGTGTGTGTGTGTGAGAGAAAGAGAAAGAGAGAGGAGAGAGAGAAAGAGAGAGAGAGAGGAGGTGGAATACAGAGAGAAAGAGAGAAAAAAGTATACAAATCAAAATGTAAACAGGTTTTGGTGGGAAAAAAATGACTGCTTGCCAAAGAGTAACTTCAGCTATCTACAGAGTATCAAAGAGTAACTTCAGTGATTTAGTCACATACCTTTAATACTGTCTAATGTAATATCAAGAACCATGGTAAATGTAGTCGTTTATCACTCTTACCCTGAGGAAGGCATCCAGGGGGCCGTTCTCCATTAACTCAGTAATGATCCGCTCAGGTGGAGTGAATGTGATTACACCCTCAAGCTTCAGCACGTTGGGGTGGTCAAACTGGCCCAGGACGCCAGCCTCGCTGAGAAACACACCTCTCTCACGCTCTGTCACCCCCCAGCGTAGAGTCTTCACAGCTACCAGCAATTCTCTACGCCCCAAGGGGTGGTATCGCCCACGAGACACCTCGCCAAATTTAGCTGGAAAAAGAGCGAGAGAGAGAGAGAGAGAGAGAGAGAGAGAGAGAGAGAGAGAGGGGAAGAGGAAGAGAGAGAGAGAAAAGAGAGAGAGGAAGAGAGAGAGAGAGAGAGAGAGGGGAAAAATAAGAAGGCAAATGTAATAGCACAAAAATAAAGACAGACCACATTAAAGTTTATCAAACATTAAAGTTATCAAAAATGATAAAGATCAGGATTCTTGGGTTTTAATATCAGTCCCAAGACAAATGGAAGAGGCAAAGAAATAATAAATTGGGTCGGCAGTATAAATATCAAACATTATATCAATGGTGAATTATACAAAACAGTCCTGTAGCATCTCTCCCCTGCACATTTACTTTATATGTACTGTTGACCTACTTCTGTTTGAATGATCTGGTTTTTAGTTTTTGGTGCATTTCATTTTTCTCTGTTTACTTTCCTTATTGCATTTTTGGACTTGAGTTCCCTCCATCTTCCTGTGTTTGATGGTCACTAGCAGGAAGGTGTGACTGGTGGCTGAGGAAGTTTCCAGGCACACTTCATATTGGCTAATCTATATGTCAGTCATTGTCAGCACTACATCAAATCAAAATCCACACTCACATAGGATTGGTAAATTAGGTAGCAGTAAAGGCTTTGAACAGCACCCGACCAGTTCTGGATCTCAGGAAATCCAGTTCCAGCTCTAAAACATGATATGAATTCTCTTCCCCAGGATCTCTTAGCCTTGCATTCCCTATACACTAATCCTGATGTGGAGCAAAGGGGACTGCAGTTAAAGCCCTTAATCCAGAAATGTCCTGCAACGGCACCATGCAGAAGACATTATACATGTCATGCAGTCATATACTATGTAATGCAGTAGCTAGCAAACTGCTGAACTGTATATATATATATTATTATATATATAGTGTTATAACACTATAGCTAGCAAACTACTGAATTGTATGTAATGCTGACCCTATAATTTGCATATGAAACAAATATGGGGTTGATGCTATAAACAGTTTGCTACAGGATTAGCTAACTAGGTTAAATTTAACAAATTAAAATTACATTTGGATTTCATACTAATACATCTACTGTTTTATAATGTTTCAATCTGACCCTAATGAACATGAGGCTTCTGAAGGCGCATCTTTCATCTCTCTCTCTCTCTCTCTTACATACATATACACATACACACACACACTTAGATACAGGTAATTTAATTTTTGCTGATGTATATATTACAGATGTTATGAGCTGAGTAGTTTGTTGAGCCCCCCGGGGTCAGTCTACTCACCAGTGCCGATAACTTCCTCAATCTTCAGGTGGGCAGGCTCAATTTCTCTGGCAAATTCTTTGACTGCCTCACTCGGATCCTCATACATGGAGGGGTCCACATAATATTTGGCCCCAGCTGAACCAACACAGAGAGCGTGTTAATAGTGGGACATCCAGATAACAGAATCATGGCCAGAAAGAACAGCTCATTTTCTCTGTGCCACACCCCATGGTTGTGCAAACTAATACGACCCCCCCGCACAAAAGGCACAAACACCACCCAGAGGCTGCAGGGACAACTTCATGAATATCAACTCTCCCTTCAAGTACTAGAAGACTGAAAAGGCCACCTGAAATAATCTTATCAACTTCAACCTTTTTGGAAGTGGCAGTGAAGATAAAGACTCCTTTATTAGCTGCTTCAGCCTCTTGTCAGAGTAAATTATTCTGTAGTTTCTTTGAGATGTTGGTGTGAAATGTCTGAAATGGCGCCATAAGCCATGGAGTGTGCTGGGGGGTGGTGTCCTGCTCATAGAAAAAACGCCTACTGTGTACAGTAATACACAGTAATCGTACAGTAATACACAGTAATCATACAGTAACACACAGTAATCGTACAGTAATACACAGTAATCGTACAGTAACACACAGGGGCATGTAATGCTCACCTCGGTTGCTAATATATCTTTGAAGTCTGTCACTGTATGGGCTCTCCCTTCTCTTGCTAATGAAGTAAAAAGATATTATTATAGGTACATAATCACATTATTACAATATTAAAATTTAATTGTGAACTTAAAATGTCCTTTTATACCCTGGATCATACATATATATAATTAATGTTTGAGCATGTTAAGTATTAAAATGTACGTTTACCTTCTAAAGACAAACACGATGACAACTGCTGCCACCACCAACAGAAATGCAGCTCCTCCCATCACGGACCCAACCATCAGGGGCAGGCGCTTCTGGATCTGCCTCGAATTCTCCTCTATAGAGATAAAAACAGCGATGGAGCTACCATGGTGCACACAGCCCCTCGGCCTCTGAAGCAACCCAGACAACTGCTTTAAATATGAGAATATGCTCTCAGCATCCAGGACTCAAGACCATGGTGCTAAACCAGGCTCGTAAGGTGCTGTACTTCAGCTACCATAACAAAACTGCACATAGCCACACTGCTCATTAGAGTGGCATTAAAGAAGCAAAAAGCAATAAATTAAAGAGATCTTCCAAACTACAGTCTGGCAGTGCAGTTTAGCACAGTGGTAGTGGAAGAGACGTGCTCTACCCCTGGCCGTGGTACTGAAGTAAGTTGTGTGGCTGTACGGGCCGAAGCCTCTCTCGTTGCGAGCACGGATCTGGAAGGCGTAGATGGAGCCTGGCACCAGCGAGGCCACAGTCACGGTGTTGGTCTCGCTGAACACACTTACTGCGCTGTTCTCTTCTGAGCCCTACATGGAGACAGCGCACGGCAGTTTCACTGTGCTTCACTTTCAGCCTGATTCAGGCAGTTATGCATAGATTAAAAACACAAAAAATCAGAAATGTTTTTCATCTCTTAAAGATTTTTGACGTGAAAGAAGGCTGCGTGGTTTGCATCAGCAGGTTTTGTGATGATGTCGGGATGTACTGAATTAACTTAATGGAATGGAGTTTGGTTCCATATTCATGCTATACTATATTAAATGATTGATTGACAGTGCTTAAAACTGGCCCACTTGTAATAAACCCTCACATGCACAAAGAGGAAGCTTGGATGATGCAGCAACACGGCTGCTTTTAAAGATTGCATGGGGGGTGAATTCAGGCACCAGCCATGTAATTGCAGGGTAGTGATTCATACTCAAAGAGCCACATATAGAAAAATCCAAAGTGCTGAAATGCCTTGGCTGTTAGCAACATCTATTTCAGCTTGATGTTTTGATTTCATTCAGCGTAACGTAACGGGTTCATTCTGCTCCTGGAGATTCTGCCACCCTGCAGTTTGGTCTCGACCGCGATCAAGTACACCTGGCAGAGCCACAGGTGTCGGGGTCCCTCTAGAATGGCCTGCTGTGATTCTGGAATGTTCTACTTGTTCGCGGTGCTAAAGACCTTGTCGTAGTATCGGAGCTGATACTCCAGGATGTCTCCGTTGGGCCGGTCAGGCTGCGGCCAGGACAGGGTGATGGAGTCTGGGGCTCTGCTGAGTTGATGCAGCATGGGAACCTCAGAAGGTACTGAGAGAGACAGAGTGAATGAGAAAAACAAATGTTGAAAGATAGAGATAGAGAGATGGAACAACAAGCAGGATATCTGTAAAATGTTGTAGCTAGACAGAATTAGAGAACTGCCATTATATCCATAGCCACATGAGGGCATCAACATAATTCAGGATAAGGGACAGTGTATATCATTTCTGCCTTCATATTGTAGTGTTTGTTTCCACAACAATAGGAGATTTAAAATAGTTTTAAAAGAACTGTGGACATTCAGATCAGATGGATTCAGCAACAAAGTGTAGCAGGTGAGTCTGGAAGAAATATGATGTTTGACACAGTTCATGTCAGGCAGTTACGTCAGCGCTGCTGAAGGATTCCCACATCCTTCCCTTCTTATCACCACAACAAGCAGCTTATCAGTTCACCATGTGGAAGAACATGGACATTCTTCAAAGCGTTAAATGCTAAATAAAGTCATATGAAATCAAAGGGAGAGAAAAAGGAGAGAGGTGGAGAAAGAGAAATGAAAAGATACAGAGATCAGCACTTAAAGAAAGAGAGAAATGATGAGAGACAAAGAGAGATCAGCACTTAAAGAAAGAGAAATGGAGAGAGACAGAGACAGATCAGCATTCAAAGAAAGAAATGGAGAGAGACAGAGAGATCAGCACTTAAAAACTGAGCCTGTGAGAACTGCCTCTCTCTTGATCTTTACTAATTACTGCCTCTCCCTTTATCTTTACTAATTACTGCCTCTCCCTTTATCTTTACTAATTACTGCCTCTCTCTTTATCTTTACTAATTACTGCCTCTCTCTTTATCTTTACTAATTACTGCCTCTCCCTTTATCTTTACTAATTACTGCCTCTCTCTTTATCTTTACTAATTACTGCCTCTCTCTTTATCTTTCTCAACCTTTTTTGCTTCCTCTGACCACTATGTAAATTGACAGGAAATTGTGACCCAAATCCACCATACAGAACCAACTGAGTACAGAAGGGAAATGATGGTGTGTGTGTGTGTGTGTGTGTGTGTGAGAGAGAGAGAGAGAGAGAGAGAGAGAGAGAGAAAATATGGACGAAGGCAAGAGGCTATGCTAAACGTCATTGATAGCCAGTAACAGGCAGAGTCACAGATAACCAAAGATATACGGAGATACAAAGAAACTTGCAAACAACATAAACACATCCACCTCCACACACTTATACAATCAAACACACCCACTTTAACAAGCATATCCAAGCACACCTACTTTGCTAACACAGATTGGTTTTGCTAAGCATTGGAAGATAACCTCTCTTACCTGATTGGCTGGTGGTGAAATTGATGGTAGAGTACTGGGGTGGGAAGGGACTGAGGGCAGACACATCATTCATCGCTTGAACCTGCCAGTCAAAATCATTCACAAATTATTCACTTTACCTCTCCACCACAGCTGATCTGTGACCATTCAGGACTTCTTTTTTCATTCAGTACTCATCTTTTTTTTAAAAATAAACAGCATTCTTGAGTAGTTCAGTATATAATTTTTCAGTTCAACCCAATCATGAACAGAGCCTAAACTCCAGTGTGGATATGCTACAAATTACAAATACAAACAGAAAAATCTAACAAAAACAATGTATGCGTGCTGTAAATAAAACATTTTAGAACTGCAGAACTGAAAATGCAGAGCTGAAGACTGAATATCACACCATAGCTGGTTTTGTTTACTAAAACAGGCTTCAAATTATAACAGAACTTGTAGAACAAGCCAGTCTTATATGGAAATGGAATATACACCATATATAACTGTCAAGAGAAATGACATATATGAGGGCAATTTCTGCAAATGGACCTTGTGAATAAATATCCCACTGAAGTGTTTTCTCCTCATACCAGCATACTTTCAGGTTCAGCTCACAGTTATGAGTGGGAAGGGCTCAGTGGACACAGTGGTATGACAAGAGGAGATGCACTAATGCTGAGAGTGCACCATTTATCCTCCATATATAACCTTTTGACTTTTGGTAAATGGAACCCAGGTGCATTTATAATTTAAGTGCTCATGGGTAACATGGTCACCTGACATGCATAATGTATGTGCTCATGGGTAATGTAGTCTCTTGACAGTGGGACATGTATGAAGCAGTGTGCACTAGTTGAATGTAGCCCAACCTTTCAGTAGATGTATGTAGCCTTGTGGTACTGCACCCACCATGTCCGTAGGCATCCTGTTTAAATACAGTACTAATCTGTGTACCAAATATCCTGCTCTAATATCCTATGCATTGTTATGTATTTCGGTATATCGGTGTAACATTGTACATAAGCTTGTTGGTAATGGGTAAAGGTGAGGCGATATGGAAAATAAACATATATCTATGAGCACCTGGTGTTTTCAGTTGAGCTGTCGGTAAAAGCTTTTGTGTTTACCTGTTGAAGAGCACTTAAACTAAAAAAGAAAACTTTGGTTGCATAATATTCATCAAACAGGGGTCACTCTTCAGTGTGAGAACATGTCACGTCAACATCTCACTTTGGATTTATCAAATACTCCTTTGTTTTTTTTACACAGCTAGTGTTAGCTACGGAGAGATAGCTAATGTTGAGAGATAGCTAATGTTGAGGGATAGCTAATGTTGAGAGATAGCTAATGTTGAGGGATAGCTAATGTTGAGGGATAGCTAATGTTGAAAGATAGCTAATGTTGAGGGATAGCTAATGTTGAGGGATAGCTAATGTTGAG
>JAOXYF010000008.1:2981002-2986002 GCA_028565775.1 Sternarchorhynchus goeldii
TAAAACAAATCCAGAGCGCTCTTAGGACGGCTCACCAAAAATTCTCTAAAGCAGCAATTTACATTCCCCTCATTAATGTATCAAACATAATTCACAAAGGAAACGGCAGCCTATCATAATACTATGCGGATGTAACACTTCAGTGTTTATAAATGAATTATGTCTTATTTGTCCTTGGCAAAATTGTTACAGCTTTATTCATTGTAACATATTATTCCACATGAGTCTGTAGTTTCCTCAGAGCCACAGCTGTCATGTGAAGCTTCACTTTTAAAAATGTCCTGAGAAAGAGCAGTGCTATGCATACACTCACCTACACAGTAATTAAAGAGACAGATTTAGCCAAAAAATAGACCTGGTTAAGCCTCCACAGTATAAAAACAGTGGATGGTAAAACTGGGCCCTGCTTGCTTCTGCCCATCATTAGTAAGAATAACTTTCTTCTGACTATCCCATTAAAACACAATGACTGTGGTTCATATGTTAATGACTGTGGTTCATATGTTAATAACTGAATGAAGGTTTATGCACATTTAAAATTCTTCCAACTGCTCAACGACTAAACTTAACTCCTCCATGCCATAAAACAGTTTTTTGGGTTATGTGTACAGATGAAGATCAAACATATTTCTCCATCACTCCCTCTCTCTTTGCCCTCTTTTCTCTCTCGCCCTCTCTCTCTCTTTCTCCCTCTCTCTCTCGCCCTCTCTCTCTCTTTCTCCCTCTCTCTCTCGCCCTCTCTCTCTCTTTCTCCCTCTCTCTCTCACCCTCTCTCTCTCTTTCTCCCTCTCTCTCTTTGCATGTGTGTGTGTTCATAGCTGTCTCTTTTTCTCCTGAAGTGAGTGAAGCCATCATAAAAATAGTGTTTAAGAACTAAACCCATTATAATGTAGACCTGTTTATAATGTAGTACTTTCCAGCATCTGGATTTACAAGATTATTTCCATGACAACAGGGATCAACAAATGTACCACATACTGTCAGGACAACTGTGCATCCCACAGTCCCACAGAGGGAGCACCTTAAAGTTGCAAAAATACAGTTATTAGCAGTTATATACAGTTATTATTGTTAGAGTTATACACAGTAGCATTTCTCAACTTGGGGACTCAAAAAATACACAATTTGCTAACTTACTACTTCAAAGTTAATACGGTTCCCCTGTCTTACCAGACCTTCTAAAGGCTTACACCTCTTGCGACTTCATCTTCTTTAAATTGTAAGTGATGCGACCAAATTGTCTAGAATCCATGTGACAAAAATCTCAAACTTTGTAAGGGGGTGCTGCAATGCAACCAGGCTAAAACTGCATTCTTTGGCCTGCTAGGAATGTGCTATGTGAGGTTCAAACCGAGCACGACTCAGCAGCTGTCCAGCACCACACTCTCGGGTTCCTTCTCTGCAGTAGGAACCAGAGCTCGTTTCCACTAGGGGCAGCACAGGCACAGCCAAGTACAGTAAATCCTGGAGGAGAATCTGTGCAAGTCAGACAGATCCATTTTCCTGCAGGTAAGCGACATGGTGACCCAGGGCACCCAAAAAAACTACTAAGGAACGGCATGGAGTCCACACTTGAGTTCAAAAGAATATTTGTGACATGACCTGAAGAGGGCTGACACTCTCCATCTAATCTGGCAGAGATGGAACATATTTGCATTGAAAAATTGGCAACAATCCCAGTGTGTACAAGCACAGAAGGTCCTGTAGACACACCCAAAGGGTTGCAAAAGAAATACATGAAGAACTGACTTGGGGTGTTAAAACACAAGCATTTCATTCTAAAGAAACTAACGTTTGCAAATGTTTCTGAATGTTTCTGAATGTTTCTGAAAGTACACTTGCTAACTTTAAACTTTTAGTAAAAGAAGAAAATAACTATGTTAAAATTATGTAACAATAACAAAATGTGAACAATGATAACTACACATTAATTTTTATCTGTAACCTGTCTTCTTCATAAAAGCACTGTTTAAAGGCACCGTACAGCATCCTGGTTCCATTTTGTGTAAAACTATTATTCATAAACAAATATTAATTTTCATAATACACATTAACAACAACAACAATAATAATAACAATACACATTAATAATAGCATACACATTATTATTAATAATAATAATAATACACATTAATAATAGAAAACATAAATAATAATAATAATAATAATAATAATAATAATAATAATAATAATAATAATGATAATAATAATAACAATAATAATAATAATAATAATAATACACATTAATAATAATTATATACACATTTCTCTGACCATATGGTTTTGTATGTATTACATAAAATACATTTATGGACATATTCTGATGTTTCACATCAAAAAGGCATAGGTCCATATCTCATAGGTGCATATCTCAGAAGCCAGAGAACTGAGTCTCCCAGTACTCAGAGAGTGAGGCTGGAACTGAATCTGGCTGTTCTTTATAAACCCACTAGGTGACAGTTCCAAATACACATTTTCAGAATTATCATGACGTCACCCTGTAAAACTAAAACCCCTTTGTGGGTTTTTACCAACTTTGATGATATTGTTGCAATAATTTAAAATATTCTCTAATATTGAGTCACAATCTCAGGCCCCCGCTGTCAGGATGTCTGGGTCCACTGCAGTTTTCGCTGTAGAACAGAGGGAGTCTGCATCTATTTCCACACCTTGAAGATCATGTTTACCACTCATATTCTGAATCACCCCTGTATGGTTATATCATTCTCTGAGAAAAAAGAGTCTTATTTGAAGCAACTTCTCCCCTGAAGGAAAAGAACTGCCATATTTCTCCTGAATGCTAAACCATCACTCCTAAAGAACCTTATGCCAGCAAAGCAGAGAACGACAGAATAAAAGCATTGTGGATTGTTTCGATCACCATGAGGTTGTTTTCAGGAAGGGGGAGGAGCCGAACTATGGACCTGCCCGAGGAAAACCCCTTCGGCTAAACTCTGTCTAGTCTGTCGGCAGGCATCACGGCTCTCCCAGCATGCTCGTCTCCCAGCATGCTTGGTGATAAACCTGCTCCTGTCTGGCCCTTGAAGCTGGGGGCTGCAGGCCCTCCTGGTAAACACACATTTGCAGGCAAGACACAGCACGTTCTCATGACTTAATGAGCCGAATCCTTCCTAAAATCGTATAACCTTGTCTGGAGTAAACACAGATAATCAATGGTCCTTGAAAAAACACTCCCTGGCTTAAAAATCCATGTCAAAAAATCTAAAAGTTTTCCATGTGTTCATACCAGAGATCAGTCTGATATTTTACTACATGTGCAGATGCCCCAGGGCCAGCTGTAGCACCATATGGTTCTCATACTGACACACCATATCAGTACTGAGGTTCTAACTTTTATGATGCAAAGTGCACTGACCTACTAGTGCAAATCATGCAGGCATAACAGCAAATTCAGAAGAGAGTCGCTATATTTTTACAATCAGAAGTTACATATACATTAATTAAAGTAAGAGCTTGCTTGGACTCCTTATGTAATGTACAGACAACACAAGTAGCTATGGAGTGATATCATAATAGGGGGTTGTTTACAACTTCTAGTAATCATATGCATTTATTGTCAGAACTATGTTTGTCATTATCCTCTTACCTGCTGTAATTACAGTTTTGGTATTTTCTCTTTTTGCAGGTAATGCCATCGTAAAAGTATAACAGTGCGCTGGGTTTTGAAGTATCACAGTGTGCTGGGTTTTGAAGTATCACAGTGTGCTGGGTTTTGAATGTGGCACACAGCTCTCATGGTAAAAGATGTGTTTTCCTGAAACATGTGTCAACTCACCACCTTTTGCTACCTCATTTACACCAAACTCCCCAAACTACCAAACTACTAAAAGACCTTTTGCACTGGTACGGAAGAGGCAGCATCAAAGCAAAGCAATGCCACACTTGGGCAGCCCATCACGACACTACACAGCCCATCACTACACAACCCATCACTACACAGCCTATCACTACACAGCCCATCACTACACAACCCATCACTACACAACCCATCACTACACAGCCTATCACTACACAGCCCATCACTACACAACCCATCACTACACAGCCTATCACTACACAGCCTATCACTACACAGCCCATCACTACACAGCCCATCACTACACAGTCCATCACTACACAACCCATCACTACACAGCCCATCACTACACAACCCATCACTACACAGCCCATCACTACACAGCCCATCACTACACAACCCATCACTACACAGCCCATCACTACACAGCCCATCACTACACAGCCCATCACTACACTACACAACCCATCATGACATCACACAGCCTGATAACTGTATTCACCAGAAGCAGACACTTGAAATTCTGTGCCATGGTTTGGAAAAGAAGCATACTGGTACATTCCAATGTTAAACTACCACTCACCGTGTTAGAAACAGATGCTTTGTGCTGACACTCAAATGTCCACCCATTCAAAATGTTTAGGTATCAAATTTCACTGTACCCAAAATAAATGCACCTGACTGAAGTTATATGTATCTATAGCATGTACTAGGGATCTTATGGACAGACATGGATGCAGTACAGTTATACTAGTGAAAACTCTCCACCCTCACTCACAAAGGGAGTTTAGGGGAGAGTTTCAGCACCCACCCCATCCTCACAGAAAGTTCTTAGGGCAGTTTCAGCACTACGCCATCCTTCACTCGGGGGAAGTGGATTTCGGAACTGAAGGAGGCAAAAACCGCTGTGCAGGCAGAACGTCCATCCTAAGAGCAGCAGTGATGTACTGCACTGACAGGCCATTCTTATGCATCGGAGACACACAGACACACACCCAGTCCTCTCTGTCCCCTCTTTGTGTGTGTATTATTAAACAGAAAAGTGACAGAGGACCACTGTCAGGTCTTAAACACAGAGCTACACCGACTTCTATTATTGATGTGAAGTAGAGAAAGGAAGAGAAAGGCACTGTTTGTTTAGAAAGCTGTGACACTTGGACAGAGATTAGAGAGAGAGAGACAG
>JAOXYF010000008.1:2988502-2992842 GCA_028565775.1 Sternarchorhynchus goeldii
TGTCTCATATAGGTGCAGGAGACAATAACCAGTTACAAGCTTTGTGCTGGTAGCTTTCAGATGTCCTCACCAGCTTGCCTTACAGAAATTATTATGTAAAATTTATTATAAGTGAAATTATTATGTGAAATTTTAACATGCCAGGTTTGCACTTTAAGGTTCAGATAACGGGCACTCAGTACCCATAGCTCTGAGATCTTCAGTGATGTCTGACACCAGGGAGCCCCAGGCCAGACCTGGGGCACTAGAGTCTGAGGAACCTCCTGAAACCATTACTGTAAAACTGCAGTCCACTGACATCTGTGGAAGACCTGAAGCTGTATTACAACTTACATCAGCAGAGACTGGAAACAGATCTAAGAGAGAGAGACAGAGAGAGGTAGGGGGAGATGTTAACTCTGCTGTGTTGAAGACCTTATAGGCCTGTGCAGATGGTTTGGGATGGTGTTTTTACTCTACTGGTGGCAAGATCATTTCTGAGAGACGACAGACAGCACGCAGAAGGAAGGTCCAACCTTGTCCCCTCAAACTTGCTAATCTAATTATATTTATACTAGACATGGGAGCTATTAGGTTCTTGCTCATTTTTTCACATTAGACTCCGTAACTGTTTGGTAGAAAAAAGCAAAAAGTAAACAGACTGTAGCTTCATAATCAAACCAAACAAGATCAAACAGGGTTTTTTTTTATTGCATTCCACTAAAACCCACAAGACATGATGTGGTATTCCTTCAGTGGGAATGTTAACTGACATGGTAGGATTTGCTACAGTGTGAGAGAGGAACTCCTGTGTTCATCAGACCAATGATGGCTTGGCAGTTAGAACACAGACTGATGTGTGTTAGTGTGCTATGGGATTAAGACAGTCCTTCCTCTCTCTCTCTCTCTTTCTGTCCCTCTATTTCTTAGTTTCTTTCTTGTTCTCATGCGTTATCTTTTCCCTCTTTCTCCATCTCTCTCCTCTCTCCTCCTCCTAGATCAGCCATTGTGTATACAAGTTCAATAACACAAACACATCATACGCCATTCCCACACCAATGTACACATGCACCCAGAACGAAGGACCTTATTTGTGTTTTTCACAGTAACCTATCACAGCATGCCTCTCCATTTCCATCTGTTTTCCTGCCTTTATCTGATCATCTATTCATAACTGCGCCTGTAATCATAAACCCTAAAATCAGCAGAGATCGAGAGCAGACGTTACCACTGGCCACACTCACCAGACCCAGCATGACTCACTTCACACAGCAACAAAGAAATAAAGAAGGACACTGACAGAGAGAGAGAGGGTGGGAGAGAGAGAGAGAGAGAGAGAGAGGGAGAGAGAGAGAGAGAGAGAGGGGGGGAGAGAGAGGGAGAGAGAGAGAGAGAGAGAGAGGGAGGGAGAGAGAGGGCGAGAGAGAGAGAGAGAGAGAGAGAGGTAAGGAAGAGTAGCTGTGGAGACAGCTGTACAGGAGCGCTGAATGAGAAAGCTGAGGGAATCACCTCCAACAGTCATAATATCCTAATAAGAGACATAAAGGAAGACACAGAAGGGGGTTGTGAGGGTTAGACTGAGACAAAGGTTATACAACTCATTATTCAGTCCTTCTATGGCCCCTCCTTGCTGCTATTGTTCTGAGTGACGCTGGGCAGGGAATCTGCCTGCTCCACACACAGTGCCCAGCTCCAACATGGACACTAAACCGGAGGAATGTACAGTGGCCATCACTGATCAGAACATGCACACAAGAAAGTTTTCTGCACATATATCTGTACAGTAGCCTAGTCAGATGGACACGCATGCAAGTTTAAGCACACATTTATTAGCAGACAAATCAAATGCAGTTTTCTATATAAAAATATAAACATTACTTGTATGCATTTGTAGGATTTCCCAGCAGCTTTTGTATCTTATAATGCATAATATGTACACTTATAGAAATTATACTCACACACATACTATGTACACTTCTAGAAATGATACTCACACACTCACACACACACACACACACACACACACACGCCCACACACGCCTACACACACAGCACATCCACAGGCAGGAGGTGTGAAAGCAAGTTTCTTACCTTCTTCAGCTGAACTGGACTGGAGCAAGAGGGAGAGAGAGAGAAGGATTCTCCACATGTCTGTCACTGTGATCCACTAGAATTGTGAAGAGAAGGAAACCATAGGGGGAGCAGAGAAAAGAGAGAGAGAGACAGAGAAAAAGGGAGAGGAGGGGAATGGGAGGAGGAGTCTGCTCTTTATATTCTAGATTTAGAGAGTGAAGGAGAGACAGAAAGAGATAAATAGTGAGAGAGAGATCATGAGGGGGAGGTGATGTATAAAATGATGATTATGAAGTAAACGTGTGTGTGTGTGTGTGTATGTGACAGAGAGAGAGACACACAGACAGAGAGAGAGAGAGACAAACAGACAGAGAGAGAATGAGAAAGCGAGAGAGTGAGAGATTAAGAAGACAAACATAATCATAATATAAAAACATGTTTGGCTGGTCTGGACATGTAGAAGGTCTGTGTTGCATTACCAGTTACAATCTAAACACATCAGCCAGTGAAACACCTTCAAACAGCACAGAGCAAAGGCATGTCAGGGAGAGAACATGCATGATACAGTAACAAATTTCAGGCATGTTTCAGAGAGGTCGTTTCTTATTCATCTTTTGATTTTAAGAGAATAAGATCTTTTGGAAGTCCTCTCAAAGTCCTCTTTAAGATACTTCATCCATGCAAACTCGTACACACACAGGTTTACCAAGACAGACCATGTTTTCTAGCTTACAATATGGTCCAATACTGAACCTCTGTATGAAAACAATGCCATCTGCTGGACATTACTCAATACTACAACCACAGCAAAGTAAAAAGATCTCTAGATTTCAAAAACCTGCAAGTCAAGTCAATTTAAAATGTATTAAAATGTATTAAAATGTATCAAAATGCATGTAAAAATTCACTTTTTACAACAACCGCTGTCACAAAGCAGCTTTAAAGATGTCTGAGTCCAAGCCCCCAATGAGCAAGCCAAGGGTGATAGCAGCAAGGAAAAACTCCCTGAGAGCAAGAGGAAGAAACCTTGGGAGGAACCAAGACTCAGAAAAGGGGGGCCTCTTCTGGCCAACCACTGGGCACCACAATAACAACAGTACAAACAGTAAAGTCTATCCATGAGCAGCAGTGAGTGATTTCAATTGGAGACTCAAGCAGAAGAAGGACATCAGGGTGGATCAGACAGATCAGCAGATCATAAGTCACAAACTTGAGTGAATTTGTGAATGGGAAGACAACAACATCCAAACATTCCAGTTTACCAAAACACTTCCATGCCCATGAACCTCCTGGATCTGCACCTTCTATTATTAACAAAATTATTATTAACAAAAAAAACTATTAACAAAATGCCTGAGTCGACAAGTAACTTTTTAACCTAGACTAAGATTGTGTGTGATTCTCGAACACTAGCTGGAAATTTATTCCATAACTGTGGGGCTTTGTAAGAGAAAGATCTGCCCCCAGCTGTAGTCTTCATAATCTGAGGTATCCACAAAGAGCCAGAACCTTTTGATCAAAGTAGGCGAGGTGGTTCATAAGAGACCAGAAGCTCAATCAGGTACTGTGTAGAGAGACCATTTACTGCTTTATAGGTAAGTAGTAGTGTTTTATAATCAACTGGAAATTTGACAGGGAGCCAATGCAGTGAGAATAAGATGGGTGTGATGTGTTCATATGTTCTAGTTCTAGTGAGGATTCTAGCTGCTGCATTCTGGACTAACTGAAGTTTATGCTCCTACTGGAACATCCAGACAGCAATGCATTACAATAATCCAACCTAGAGATAACAAAAGCATGAACTAGCATTTCCGCATCATGTAGTGACATTATATTTCTTAACTTGGCAACGTTCCTGAGGTGAGAGAAGGCTGTTCTAGTGATATTATCTACATGGGCTTCAAGTGAAAGAATGGAGTCAATAATTACACCAAGATCTTTTACTGTTATACTTGATGTAACTACAAGACCATCCAGACTTACTTTGTAATCAGAAAGATTCCTTCTGTCTACCTGTGGTCCAAGTACAAGGACTTCTGTCTTATCAGAATTTAGTCAAAGGAAATTCTTCAACAGTCCTCTACTTTACTAATGTCCTCTACACAGTCCTCTACTTTAATGTCCTCTACACATTCATCTACTTTACTAATATCCTCTACACATTCATCTAATTTACTAATGTCCTCTACACATTCATCTACTTTACTAATATCCTCTACACATTCATCTACTTTACTAATGTCCTCTACACATTCATCTACTTTACTAATGTCCTCTACACATTCATC
>JAOXYF010000008.1:2998860-3014945 GCA_028565775.1 Sternarchorhynchus goeldii
CACAGATACACACACACCATAGTGATGCTCACACAGATACACACACACCATAGTGATGCTCACACAGATACACACACACCATAGTGATGCTCACACAGATACACACACACCATAGTGATGCTCACACAGATATACACACACACACAAGGTTTAGTTGAGTAAAAGTCAAAATGAAACACTCTGAAATAATGTCTGCTCTCCTCAATAGAGAAGAATACAGACTGTTGAAAGAATCCAGATCCAAGAAAGAGTCATAAAAATGGCTTAAACAGATCTTCGTTGTTGCACCTCATTCTCAAAATAAAAAATACAAAACTAATGTCAGGTTGATTTTGACTCATTAAATCCTTTTTTTCTTTGTCGTCATTCGTTTGCTCTGCATATGTACATGGTGTGAGTGTGAATATAAACACAGCAAAACATGTACCGACAAGACCAGACCAAAAATGCAGTTCAGGGCGCGCTGTTCTTTTTCTCTCCCTGCACATATAAAAAAATTAACCAGTAAAAAGAAGATTTGGAATGAGACAAATTTATTATAAATCAAGAAATAGCCGATACAGTCTAATGCCAAACTGTATTACAGTAACATTTCTCCTCTACAAGCCTTGGATCACATACAGTAAGCATGAGTTTGGAGCACAGCTTTTATATCAAACCTAGTCGTCCATCTTGACCATCCTGATTGGTTAACAAAACTAAACCGAGTTGACATTTTTAATTGCTGATTATGAACCTCCAGCAGTCACCAATATTTTTGTCTTGTTTCATTTCACAGAAGCTGTTTTACTTATAGGGGATGTAAAGTTTAGCCTGACATCAGAAAAGAAACTGTTTATAACACCTTTAAGGATTTCAATGATGCACAAGAGATCTTACCCATAAAACATAAAAAACTAATAAATCTAAACTAAATTAAAATATTCCAACCTGAAAGATCTAAGCAGATCTAGATGTAGAATAGAGGCTCCAGAAAAGATACAGGAGATGTCAATGGTTTTCAGTTAAGTTGAAACGTGCGCAATATTGCAATATTCCCTTCAGCAACTTACGAATGACACGCCCCTTAACATTGCGTAAAGGAACGTGATTAACTAAAGTCACAAGAATGCCCTGTCACTGAGTGGCTACAAAAGATGTACACGTGTAGGAAAAGCTGATGTCGACACTCTGCATATATTGCGTCAATATAG
The DNA here is from genome assembly GCA_028565775.1 of Sternarchorhynchus goeldii. Classification (NCBI taxonomy): domain Eukaryota; kingdom Metazoa; phylum Chordata; class Actinopteri; order Gymnotiformes; family Apteronotidae; genus Sternarchorhynchus; species Sternarchorhynchus goeldii. Next base: position 3,000,054 of record JAOXYF010000008.1, read on the forward strand.
CGTTGTAATATTCAGAGAGCCAGATAGTGTACTGTTTATTTTGTACATAGTACTTTCTTAGACTTAGATATATAAGAAGGGCCAAGACACACTCAAATTAAGACAAGCTGAAAAACCTTTAAAAACTGGGGGGGATCTCCTTCCTGAAATGACGTTCTCACTACCTCCACAGTTCCCTGTCCATGTTAACAAAGGTGATCTGCATATTTAACATGTTCGGTATTATGTTCGCCGAAATTGGAAATGATCTCTTCGAAATGTGCATTCAGCAAACATATTTAATTTAAACAAAGTTTTGTGTGTTTTAGATTGTGCATTAGGCTAATAACTGGTACTGATTATTAATCATTGGTAATCGGCATATTTAAGACACGTTTTCTACAAGATTTAACGAAAAACATTATAACTTATTTGGTTGCAGTATACCTTCTGTAAAGCATATAACCCATCATGTTTTAAGTACTTCAGATATCTAACGCTAATATTCTGCTTACAGTTATAGTTACTTTTCAAAGCAAGACTTTAGCAATATACGACAACGCTATAGGGTAATGGTCTGCGCCACGCGACTACTGACATGTGGGCACTGAAAACTAAATAATATGGTTGAAATAACTATTCGCGATGATCCACTCGTAGCCTAATTATAAACAATAAATGCCTCGACATGTGCAGTGAAATAGTCTAATCGCGATACACAGTAAGAACATAAAAAGTGATGCAATTACCTTTTTGACATCTTCCATCTCCATCTTGTTCTCGAAATTGAAAGTGACGCGACGTTTTAGATCGGTTTACTGTTCAAACACACCAGGCTACACCAGTGTCCTTTCTGAAAGAAAAGAACATACTTTAATAATAAACGACAATGAATCGGGTAAACAGTATTAGGCCATTACTAATTTATTTATTTTGACTGTTCAAACTAATTTCCTCTAACGGATGTCTGTTCAAGTCAGATGAACGTACTGTCTGAATTAGTCTAGTTCCGTTTGGGAGTGGAGAGTCAAATGGGCAGAATGATGCCTTTTTTAAATTAAGTGTTAAATCAAGCATTTAAAGCCATAGACTACAGCCTAAACCAATTTTCATCCTTTATAAAGAGGGTAAAACGGCAACTCATTAAACCCATTCAGATTTCTGCTTACAAACATTTACGAAATTTCAGAAACTATAACAATAAACCTGCAATAGCATACAGGAAAAGTGCAATATATACTTTCCCAACATAAAGCACTATCGAATAATATTTAGAAAACAAGAATAGAAAATAGTTTGTATAAAGTCTATGTAAGATTAATTCTAGACATGAATGTAATAAATTAGTACCACTTTAATTAACACAATCATACCTGGCGTCAGATTAGTCCTTTGGGATTATTTGAGTAAATCTGGTCATTTCGTGCTTGTCTATAGTGGACTGACTGTACCGTATGTAAGCACGCAGATGGTGTAATAATGTACACTGGTCGCGTATCACGTTTTATACTTTCGTCAGAAAGCGTGTCTCGAGTGCCTTATTTGGTAATACATGTTTCAACTGAGATAGATGTGAGCATTGTGTCTTTGCTCGTCCTACCTTGCGTCCCAATAAAAGCCTTTAAATATCTGTGTCATTACAATGGAAGAGTTATAGTCTTATGTGTCGTCTTGTGGGCGTATTGGCAGATGGTTATCGGAGAGTTTGTTTTATAAACAAACACTCCACTATTCCAAAACGGACATGGGTTTATGTTCACTATTGCTCATACAGGTAAATTGTCATTTATGTATGCACAAAAAAAGCGTACACAAGCTTAATGATGAACTGAATTACTGTTGTTCATCACTGTATTTACCACTGCTAACTCACAGTAATGAATGGAGCTCCATTTCACCTCTGTTCTCATCCACAAATGACGCATGAATAGGGTCTAAAAGAAATAGCACGGTTCCTGTAAACTATACCGTGAGCACCGTTCCCCGAGACAGCATTAAAAGTACTAGACCTATTCGTCTGCATTACTGAATTCATAAAGAAACATTAGACCTCACAAACAAAGCAGCATATGGATTGGTGCATTGCTGGCTGTGTGAAGTTCGCTATTGTCGTCCTGGATGTTACGCCGCACTGTTTTAACAATATTCTGTGGATATCCGAGACTATATAGTTCATACTTTTCATCTCAGAGCTAAAGTTTATTTTTAAAAGCTTGTTCCATTCCACTTCCTCCATCTCTATCTCTCCTCCACATACTCTGTCTCGCTTAACTACACGAGCATCCTACTATACCCTTCTTAGAGGAAGTCTGTGGGTTGAGTTGTCAAAGTTAGGTAGAAGAGCAGGTGTTGCTACAGCCCATTTCGACTGAAAAAGTGTTGTAAAAGGCAAATGACTTGGGGAAAATAAGACATATACATCTGTAGTCAGTAGTTATTAAACTTTTCAGAGTTTTAACTTAGTATCAACCCACGCAACAGTCTCCATCGCTTCATTATTGTAACGTTTGCGAAGATGATGGCAAACGCCAATACAGTGGTTCACGACTTTTAATGAGCGAGTATAGACGGTCTGATTTAGAAGTGAAAAGGTACTGCATGATAGACGAGAGCAAGCTAAGGGAATTAAAGAATGAGTAATGGCAATAAAAACAAATGCCCAAATTGACACAATGAACCAGTCTTATATCACAAGGCCAAAATAACGTTCACAGACAATCAGAGGGAATAGAGGAACTTCCACTAGTTGGACCAGTATGGATTCACATACATTTTCATTCAATGTGTTAGATCATTTAAAGCATTTGCTCAGGAAAGATATGGCACTGTAGAAAGGGTTTTGGGAACTACATTATTAGAATTTATTGATTCTAAGAAGAACAAAGTGCCTTAGAAGAAGATGCTGTTACTTTTAATCATACAGACATTGGACTAAACAGAGGAATTACAAACGTTTTCTCACAACTTTATCAGTACCAGAGATCATACCAAAAACTCTCCAGAACGATCTGCATAATCTCCACTACACAGATGTATCTTGACCACATCAAGACAGGAGATGACGCTGAACATTTCAAGATGTCTTCATATGTCATCAGTGCAACAGTTACAACACTGGTTTTGAAATCAAGATTGATAGCGTTCATGCAAAATTACCACGTTCTTATAACCGCAGCAAAAGAGGGAAAGGGATTAAGGTTTTTTTTTTTTTTTGTAGGATATATGGTAGAATAGGGATTTGTTGTAGGAAATATGTTCTTTTAGAACTGAATATGTTCTTTTACAGCTGAATTAGAACTGAGCCAAATATTTCTCCAAGAAAATGACTGCATTTACATATTTTGTTATACACATGTTTATTTCCTTTGTTGTATTGGAACAACACAAAAAAAACGGAAAAAAGGCAAATTTTACATAATTTCATGCAAAACTTCAAAAATGGGCTGAACAAAATATTATTGGCACCTTTAACTTTATTATATTATTATATTTATAAAAATATTTGTTTGCACACCCTTTGGAAAAAATAACTGAAATCAATCGCTTCCTATAACCATCAACAAGCTCTTTCAACCTCTCAACTGGAATTTTGGACCCCTCTTCTTTTGAAAACTGCTCCAGGTCTTTCATATTTGAAAGGTGCAATTTTAAGATCTCTCAACAGGTGTTCCATGGGATTTAGATCCAGACTCATTGCTGGCCACATTAGAACTCTCCAGCACTTTGTTTTCATCCATTTCATGGTACTTCAGGGGTGCCAACACTTTCCGTCATGACTGTAAATACCCTAAATAAAAGGTCACATGCCTGCTACTCAGTTAAGCAATACTGAAGTCTCCATAGCAACACCAATGGCAACATGATGATTATGAATGTCCAAAGCTGTTTTTGAACATAGAGACATGTACAAAACTAGTGCATGGAAGGGTACTACTTTAATGATAACGTGGCATTCATGTTTTTATAATGGTGTTTATTTATTAGGTTTTTTGTTTGTTTATTGTTTTCTGTAATTCTGTCTTGACTTCATAGGTCAGACGACATTCATTAGAGAACATTCATTACATTACCAGGATTAGGGTTAGGGTTAGGGTTAGGGTTAGTGTAAGTGTAAAACCATGGACTGGCTTACATGCAGAGAAGCATGTTTCTCTCTCTCTCTCTCTCTCTCTCTCTCTCTCTTGCTCTCTATCTCTCTCTCTCTCTCTCTCTCTCTCTCTTGCTCTCTATCTCTCTCTCTCTCTTTCTCTCCCTCTTCCTCTCATGACTGTGCAATACAGAAAGAGTGTAAGAGCACTAAGAGTCTTTTCGCCACTCCGGTCTGACGAACAGTAAACCCATACCAATTTCACAAAGTTAAATGCATGCTTATCACAAAGTTGATAAACATGTGAAACCTTATTAACTGAAAGCATTTATTAATTTATTTGTGTAAAAGATTATAAGACACCACTCTATTAAAATTGCAGTAGAACACCAAATCAGCTACAGATAATAAAAGGTGGGTGTCTCTGCTTATCTACCACCATCTCTCACAGAGATACGGGTCTTGATGTTACAATGGACACTTGGATCATGCCCCACCACAAATGGTCATTACTTACTGTTAATGAGTGTCTGTGAGACCCTGGGGCTGTTTTCTGTGGTGGGGGATGTCAGTGGTAGCAAACCTGGTTCTGAAGGAAGTTTGGACCAGGGGGATAGATGCACAGAGTCTGGGTTGAGAGCTGAAGTGAGCCTGGGTAGAAAGATTTGAGAGTTCTTGGGCGAGTTTGGGCAGAGAGTTTTGGGGAGTGTGGAGCTGGAGTCAGGTTTGGAGAAATCTCTCCCTGGGCCTTGTTCTCTCTTTCTCTCTCACACACACTCTTTCTCTTTCTCTATCTATCTATTAGGTAACGCTCAGGGAATATTCTTTATGCTGCATCTGTTATTCTTGATTTTTTTTCCTGCTCATTGCAATATATAACCAACTGTAATGTGTAACTAAATGGTTTGTAATGTTCAGATAAATCCTGTTACATGAAGGTGAACCCTTCATCCATTCATCTTCATCCATTCATCTTCATCCATGCATTATATAATGTAACTGTTTAAGAATTCATTAACTAGAGTGTGAGTTAAATAGATTGCTGATACCAATTCCCTGCAGAGTATTCAATCTGTTGCGCACATTTACTAGGTTAAACCATAAATGAAGTGAGCCGAACAGTAACCTTCTGATAAAGCAGGACTGTTTTAGCATTAAGGAAATTAGTTACGCATATTCTTATGATTTAATGCTGGGATACACAATAGAATGTGTTCTTCATGACACATTAGTAATTTTAACATGGAGTCAGATAAATATAATAAGTTTCACACATTAAACCTTCGCCCCATTCTATTTATTTGTTGGTTGTAGTTAAGTGAGGTAGGGGTGAGTAAATATACTAACAAACACACACTATCAGATCACCACTAACATGATACAGTTTTTGATAGCTCCTCTCTATGTTTGGTTACCCAGTGCTAGTACAAAATAACCGGTATACAATGTTTGGTGAATGTTATGTGATGTCATTAATGTAAGCAGTTTCTGGTGAGCATGATGCGATGTGATTAAGCTTCTCAGCCTAGAGATTTTATTGAGTCCTTTCATAACATGGTTCAGAACTATTATAATGTAATCGTCATATCGTTGTCATCTACTGACAATATGGTATCTAATCGCTTGGCTACAACAATAGTTAATATTACGTTCACATTGTATTCTCTCCCAGTCGTTGTATTTTCCTGCACAAAGTTCAGAGACTATAAATGTGGAAAGCCCACTATAATCCCAGCAGACCACACGCCCCAGGTAATGATTTTAAAGAAGCCTATTCAAGTCACCCCTGTCTGTCTTCAGAGGTGCTATTCCAGCTACAAAAATACAACCTCAACCTGGCATACAAGAAAGGCAAGTGCATGTAGGTGGTGGAAACACTCCAAACACTCAGACTACACCAAGCCTCACAAAGGACAATGCTTACGACATCATATCTGTAAGTTTCATCTCCATAGCCTGTCTTGAGGAACACAAAAACTCACAGCAGAAGATGAGTCACTCAGAGTTATCATTCAAGGGGAACCATCAGAGAATGCAGCCTAAAACCAGTTATCACTCGCTTCTTCCCCAGAAGAGACAAACTCACAGTGGAAGATGGCATCATCATGAAAGGTTGCAAAGCAGATATTCCCAGATCCCTGCACAGAGAGTATATCAACACTGTACACAAGGACACTGTACACAAGGACACTGTACACAGAGAGTATATCAACACTGTACTCAGAGGACACTGTACACAGAGAGTATATCAACACTGTACACAGAGGACACTGTACACAGAGAGTATATCAACACTGTACTCAGAGGACACTGTACACAGAGAGTATATCAACACTGTACTCAGAGGACACTGTACACAGAGAGTATATCAACACTGTACACAGAGGACACTGTACACAGAGAGTATATCAACACTGTACTCAGAGGACACTGTACACAGAGGACACCCAGGTACTGAAGCAACCAAACGCAGAGCAAGAAGTGTTGCTTTCTGGCCTACAAGGTCACATCATCTACAAGAGATGTAGATCATTTGGATAAATGATTGTAATGTTTGTTTGCTGTAGAAGCAAATATTCCGTATAAGACAATTGGCAGGAATCACCCAAAATACCCAACCAAATCAGCGGGAAACGAGGAAGAGGTGAGACGACGAAAACATGAACAGGTCCAGGATGGAGTGCGTTGCCTGGGAGACCACTACACTAAGGGAGGTCTAGGCATGACAGAAGATACTAACTTCCACTGGATGAAACTCTCTGTGTACATTTAAACAAACATGTTGTAACGGTTTGCAGGTATAACTGTGTTTAATAGACGGAGGCAGACACAAACAGTACAGGTCAAAAAAGCCAGGAGGTCCGTCAGCTCAGGAGAAAGTACAAGAAGGTAAAACCTAAGGGGGCAATCGAAAAAACAGGCAGAGGACAGAGTCTAGTAACAAGATACAGTACCAGAGGGTTAGACAGAATTAAAAAAACAACAGCAGGCAGGTAAATGATCACTGTGCAAAAAAAACCAGGCAGGAGTACTAATACTTGGCATGCTTCACAGAGATCGGCAATACTTCACAATGAGAAACATCATGGGGAAGGGAAACAAACGTAATGAGGGAAACAAACATAAATAGGGAAACAAATCAAGATGAGATGAGAGACAGCTGTGAATCTGTCTATTCTGGTGAGTGAGACCTCCGGTGGCCAGGAGAGGGATTGCAAGGCGGTCCTGACATTTTTGCATGACTCTCATTCACATTAAATTACTTTTTTTCTGCTGTAGATCCAAAGTGCCACCTACTGATCAATGTGAGAAGTCTTTGGTTGACTATTTCACATTCCATTTCATTTTTATAAGACTGCTGAAATATTTGACTGTCCTATGTATTGCAACTTCAAATTGTGTTGTAAGTGTCTAGTGAACATAATATAACAGATGAATTGTTTAGGCTTGTTCTTTTTATTTTGCTTGGAAAGCAAATTTTCTCATTTTCTTTTTTCTTTCTTTTCTTTGGTGTTTATTTGGTGCATATAAAAAAAATAACAAAAATGTATATAAAAATAACAAAAAACCCTTAGGCATTATTGTTGACTCTAATCTATCCTTTGAGACTGAAATGTTACTTGAACCTTTTTCCATTTACATTATATTGCTAAATGTGAGACATACTTTCCTCATTGGATCCAGTGATATTGGTCTCATACCGTCTCTGTTTCCCTGTGCTCAGTTTCATTACTGCATGTCACTTCCTGGTTCCTGGTTATCTTTGCTATGTTCCTCGTCTTTACTTTTGTTCTAGTTCTTGCCTTATTCTATATCTTGCCTAGATTTGTTCTGCATAGTCCTCAGTTTGCTTTATGTGCAGTGGATTACCGATGGTTTTCTGTCCTTCGTTTGTGTTATTATTGAACATATTATTTCATTTTGTTGTCACATCTGTCTCTATTTTACCTAAATAGAGGTTTCTCACTATGTGTATTGACCTATGAACTCTAGTTAATCTCATCTAGTTGGTAGAAAGAGCTTTGGTAGAAAGATTTCAACATTCACTTTGATAGTCCTCAAGAGTCTTTGAGATCTGCCTTTAGTTCTATAGTAGAATCAGTTGGTTTCACTCAGTGTACAGGAGCAAAGAATTTATGGAGCGAAGCATTTGTGATTTTTTTTTCAGTGAGAAAATTCAGCACATTAGAGAAAACATTCAGAGTATTAGTGTGACATCAGGGAATTTCACAGACACAGATACAGCCACAACAATAATGGCACTAGAATTCTTTACTCCTGTCTAAGAGCCTGAACTAATGTCCTTGATTTCAGGCTCAAAATCTTCCACCTGCTTTCTATATTCTTAGCTCACAGCCTTTCTTAAAGAAATTCTGCCTGAAGTAATCAAACCTTTATTAAATATAATTAACTCCTCTTTGAACATTGGATATGTACCTAAATCATACAAAACAGCAGTTATAAACCTGCTATAAGGCATCATCATAGTACAGAAACAGCACTGATTAAAGTACTTAATGACAAGTAACTAATGTTCTGAAAAATGTTCAGCATGTCACATGATAGATCACACATTTTACTAGATAGGCTCAAATATGCAGCTGGGATTAGGGGAATACCCTTTTTTTGGTTTAAATCTAATTTATCTGATCGTTATCAGTTCTTGAACTGAAATTTTTCAGTACACACCAAGGTTAGTTTGGTGTCCCACAAGGATCTGTTCTATGCCCTCTGCTTTTTTTCTTTATATATGGTCCCGCTAGGTGAAATTATCCATGAACACTGTATTAGTTTCCAATGCCATGCTGATGATACCCAGTTCTCTCAATTAATCCTGACAGTACAGAAGTGCTTCTACTTGGCCCACAAGTAGCTAGGAGTGTTGCTCTGTCATTATGTAATAAACACCATCTTTAATAGTTAAAGATCTTGGTGTAATTATGGATCTCAGTCTCGCTCAAAGCCCATGTAAACAGCATTTCTCGGACAGCCTTCTTACACCTCAGGAGCATTGCAAGCAAAGATTAGAGACTTACTATCTTTACATGATGCAGATTAGTCCATGCATTTATCACTTCCAGTTTGGACAACTGTAATGTCCTACTATCTGCTTGTACTACTAACTGCATAAACAAGCTCCAGTTAGTTAAAAATGCAATAGCCAGAGTTCTTACTAGAACTAGAATGTTGAATCAAATATTACTCCTATCTAAGATACACTGCATTGGCTCCCGCTTAAATGTTGGTCTGAATGGTTTTGCCCCACAATATCTCAGCAGAGTCCTAGTTAAGAAGAAGTTGAACAAGTCCATAATAAAGTAGCTGGTGAGTGTATTTTCATAAGTATTGTAAGTTTTTTCATAAATGTTATAACTCATTCTTGCCTTCTTGGTTATATAACACTTTGCAGCTATTATAACCACCTTAGGATTTGTTTCTCTTATTATCTTGACTGTGAGTGTGATTAAAATATAGTATGATCTAGAAGAAATGAAGACCTTTGTATTCCATATGATACTGTATGCCAGTGTCCCTTTACAGATTAGGTTCCACACCACTGAATACAATCTTGAAATTGATCTGCTTAAGGTTGGAGTTGCTGTTTGCCAACTACAGCTCCATTTTCAGAAGTTATGAGGAAAACCACAACCTATACTGTCTTTTCAAATGAATGTGGCCACATCCACTCACTTAATTCATTCTTGTGGTCTCGGTCTTCACTTGATATCCGAGTTCACAAAAACACAAACATTTAGAGTGAAACACTGTTTGGGGGTGTGGCTCAGCTCTGTACATTGTGGTTCAAGGTGGGAATAATCAACAAGCATGTTGGAGAAAACTACCCAACCAGTCATAAAAAAAATCTTCTAAACCCCTTTCAGCAACAGTTGGGTTAAACATAATGAAATTGTAGTGAACTATAACAGGGTGAGTAATAAATAGTAGTAAACTAAGTCACAGTAAACTATAATAAGGTGAGTAATAAATAGTAGTAAACTAAGTCACAGTAAACTATAATAAGGTGAGTAATAAATAGTAGTAAACTAAGTCACAGTAAACTATAATAAGGTGAGTAATAAATAGTAGTATCCCTTTATGCTTGACCTGCTACAATACTTTGGCAAAAGCCTTTGATGCTGTGATGCTTTCTGCTTGTATAAAGCTTGTTAAGCATTCGTTCTCTCTTCCACCGAGTTTGTTAAGCATTCGTTCTCTCTTCCACCGAGTTTGTTAAGCATTCGTTCTCTCTCTCTATGAGTATGTTGAACCATGTCTGTAGCCATATTGGGTTAACACCCCACCCCCCCCCGATTCTTATTCACTTTTAAACAACCAATATACTGACACTTATAGTGGTGTGAAGGTTTCAGAGATTCTCTACTAAATCAAACATAAACGATCTAGTGTCTCTAATAAAATGGTGATTCAGTGTATTTCCCTTTAAATAATATTTTCAACATGCACATAAATTCTTCCCATCTTGCTCAATGGGGATGAACATATCACTGATTGAACGAATCCTGAATATATGCCTTTCTGTTTTGTACATACCTGATATACACTCACTAACAAAACATGACCAACCTCTCTCGAGCCATCCATTTAGAGAGAGAACTGCTCACATACAGCCCCCCTGCTGCCAGAAGTGTGGACCTCATACTATCTTTAATCAATCATTTATTTTCCCATCTTTTATACGCTGTACCTACTCCCTAATACTATACTATACTATGGACAAAGGCAAAATCTTGTGTGGGTTGAGATCCATTTACGCCAGCTATGTGAACACAAACATGGTTTAGCTGGTGGCCATTATGAAGTCAAAAGATGAGTAAAAGTAAAAAGAAATCCAGTAAATGTACTGGTGTTACACAAAAAATTGGAGGACATAAGATGAAATAACCCTATAAATACACACACACAAAGTTACAGAAACGTTTATGTGCATGTAAGAATACAAGTTCCTTTCATGTCCATTTATCATCTCCATTAAGGATAGCAGCTCGTTTGTAATGTCATAGATTTGCAACTTACTGATGACGTGCCCAAGGAAATCGGCCCTTTTTCAGTTACATAAAGATGGTTTGAACACCACCAGCACACTGATGATGTCCAGAGTCTAATAAAGGTTTGCATTATGCGAGTGTCTATTTAACACGAATCATGTCCACTGGGTCCAGCATTTTGAAGTTTTATCTAGGAATGTAGGCTGTTATTTTGTTCACCTTCACGATAAAAAAAATGAGCCAAACTGTAAGGAACCTGATGAATCACTCATTCATCGTCACTTGGACACTCCATCACACGACAGCCTTGTATATACACTCAGTTTCCTTTCTCTTTATTCAGCACAACACACTAGTTTAGCAACCACAAACGTTTCATTTGATAGTACGTGTTGTGTTACAAGTGAGCCTTTCCAAACCAAAACGAATTATAGCTCCTTCACTCTCAAATGAACTACATAATGCAATGAACTTTGTGCGTTTATTTTGTAAGAAGAGGAAAGACTTGGCTGACAATTTTGACCCCTTAACGGTCACAAGATGTCATTTTCAGGTCAGATCCAAAGTAACAGATGGTTAAAATGAGGTAATCTACAAAAAGTGGAGTTGTTAGTAAACAAAGGACCCCAGCTAGTTTAGATCTTTCCTGGGAAGGATCCATCTTGGACTTGTTCATCCCACTTCTCCACCTACAGGTAGAAAGAAGAAAGAAAATGCCAAATCATTATTTAGTATCAATGTAATCATTTAATTACAGCTCAGTTTTAATTTGCCACCAACTACAAAGCCAGAGAGTAACAAGCCTGCTGTCCGTCTGCTGTTTCTAGAAGATAATGATGTCCTTGTCAGGACTAACCCTAGTAAAATATCAAGGGGGGGGAAAGACTCTGCTGATGAAGGGTACTAAAGCAGACCCAAAAATGAGCTCCAGCACAGGAAGCACCCAAACAAAAAAGTACAACTGATGGAGCTCAACTCAACTTACCCAGCTGATTGGACACAGGCTCTTGTACACTCTGTGATACCATTCACAAGGATATGTGTCTTGTCCTTTTGCAGACAACGCCTTATTACATCTGTGAAAGTCTGAATGATCAGAGAGAGCACATATTAGGTTTGATCAATTAAAAAATAAATAAATTAAAAAAAACACCAAGAACCTCTAAAACTGCACCATTACAACCGCACCTGTGGCCCAACCCTTCATGGCCAGTTCTAGCATGCATGCAAGTGTACCTGCCACCACAAGGTTGTGCAACTAGATTTTGAACAATTGAATGTTTCAAATAACTTGATGCAGCAAAGGGGTAGAACGTATATGGCTAGGATACGTTCTGTGAGCCATCGACAAAGCACTTCTGGATAAAAGCATATGCCAAATGCTCAAAATGTAAATGTTAAAATGTACTGTGTCAGAAAGACACAGGATGAAAACTAAACTACTAGATGCTCTGGTTCCAATGAGCATTTGATTGTCCACATGAAGGAGTGCAAATCTTATTCTCTCAAATATATTTGAGTTACTTTCTTTAGGTGAATCAGTTTGTCAAAAAGACATGATGCAAATAATCAAAGGCTCTTTCAGTGCACAGTTCACTCAGCTGAAAAGGCACAGTTGAATCCACTCAGATGAAAAAAGCCATATGTAATCAATCACATGCTGATGCTAGACTAACTAAATGTCTGTATGGCACCAGTATGAGACTTTAGTAAAACCCAGTGCAGCAATCACCACAAACACATTCATACTAGATAAATGCAACTTCAAACGAAAACACCATGTTAGCACGACTAATATTTTACCCATTAACACTTACCAACATAGTTTTGATAACAGTTTCGTGTCTGGTTGGTATTGGGAAAACGGGCGTCAAATGGAGCCGTTTTGTAATTCTGAATCTTCTCTTGTATGGTCTCGGACATCTTTGTATGGTGGTTCCGGACTGGGCAACGCTGGAAGTACAAACAGGAGTAAACATGAACCAGTAGCAGAGCACACAAGCGCCGAGTGTTCCAGTGCCGTAATGGCAGCTAACCTATCTTACACTGGACGGCCTCCAGTCAAATAGGACACGACATAGAGAATATGCATAGAGGCAGTAAAGTACTGCTGTGACGGTCCATGCCACTAGTGAACCTAACCCCGCCAGAGGTCGACGGTCTCAAACGAAAACTATCGAGATTTAGAACTTTTTGATTGCTCTTCGATGTTTATTACATTCATGCTTTCAAAGCTTTTTATTAGATAAAAACAAAACAATCGGCCTGAGAATAACATTTATCTTTATAACCTTAGCCTTTGTAACCTTCCCAGCTAAGCAGTTAGGGACTACTAGCGATCATAAGCTCTCTTAGCTAATTAGCTAGCTGGCTAGCCAAAAGTAAAGCAAAATGAAATATGTTAGTTACTAAATCAACTACAATTTTACATAACGTAACCATTAAGAAGAATACTCTTAAATACACTATACGCCAAAATATTAAAGAACCACAGTCTGCCAACATAAACGACATAAACAAAACAGTTTTGAGGCCCACCTAAAACGTCCTTACTGAACAGTCGCCGAAAAAGACTTGTGGAGCGCAAAGGATTATGGGATATCTAGGATGTATGACCTATATGATGGAAGAAGGGCGGGGCCTTTGATTGACTGTGTCAATGGACGGCCCAGATCACGTGTTGAAAGTTTTGTTGTAGTCTTCCTGTATCGTTCCTCTAAAGTTAGATGAATTTCTTTAGAAGAACCTCTGTTCTCTGCACTTTAATATTTCATCTTTAATATTTGAAAATTATTTAGAAGTTAAATAAAAACACATTAATTAAAAGTTTTAAGTGGTTTTTCCTGCATCATTTATTCCGTATCCATGTGTAAATCAAAAATATCCAATATTCATATAATCAGAATTAATAATACATTCACTCTTTGTCTATCATACTTGATTTCACATTAGTCTACAAGAGGAGAGAAAAAGCTGATCATATCTAGTTTTGCACATAAAATGGAATCAGTTTCCCAAAATGACATGTGCATACATTGATCCCAACACCCCACTGAGGTGAGCATCACAGTTCCACCCTCTTCATGAACCTTGTCCTATTATCTTTGGCCACTAAATGAACAAATGAAAACTGAACCGATCTTGTAACGCAAACCTTTTTAGACTCAAAAAAAGAGAAAAGAAAATATACATCCAAGAAATGCTGGATGAGTTCAGTTGTGATTCACTGTGTAGTACCTCTTGTCTGCCTTTGCATGGCACTGTTAGCTTCTGAAAGAGTGTTCCAGCTGAGAGCAGTCTGGAGTCTACCACTGGACAAAACACACTACTGTACTGTACTCACTCATTCCATGCACATTCTCTTCTCCAGTCAGGAAAAGCTTTCACTCATTTGCCAAAAACAAACACGGAGGGATGAGTAGGAATGACGCACAGGAGCCTTCACAGCCTGCTGTCAGAACTTCCTGTCTGAGAATCCTGCAGGTCTCGGTGTCTCAGGGCTGTTAGTGTGTGTTAGTGTGTATGTGGATATGTTTCGGAGACTTCTTGGATATGATCCCAAATTATACATTGCCTGTATGCTGTTCAGAAATAATATTAAATTCATCTGCTTTGCTAAATTAATAAAACAGACAGTGAAAAGATCTTTTACTGCATAGAAACTGTAGGCCTACACCTAACGGCCCTCTCTCAAATGTCCTGAAAAGTACGGCATACTCTCTCTGACACTCACTCACAAACACTCACACACACACACACACAAACACACACACACACACACACACACACACACACACACACACACACACACACACACAC
>JAOXYF010000008.1:3045777-3069519 GCA_028565775.1 Sternarchorhynchus goeldii
TGTGTGCGCGGGACCTGGGAACGCGGCAGCTGTGTGCGCGGGACCTGGGAACGCGGCAGCTGTGTGCGCGGGACCTGGGAACGCGGCAGCTGTGTGCGCGGGACCTGTGGCAGCTGTGTGCGCAGGACCTGGGAACGAGCACAGGCTGTGTTTACTCTGCACGCAGCTGGCCGGCGTGCGTCTGCGTGCGTGGTGTGTGTTTACTCTGCATTACTCTGTGCGTGCGTGGTGTGTATTTACTCTGCATTACTCTGTGCGTGTGCGTGCGTGGTGTGTGTTTACTCTGCATTACTCTGTGCGTGTGCGTGCGTGGTGTGTATTTACTCTGGTGTGTACTCTCGTGGTGTGTGTGTAAATAGATGTGGGTTGCGTAGGTATGGGGCCGCTTGTTTAGCTCTCGGTCGTCACAGCAAAGTGTTCTGATAGAAATCAGGTTGATTTATCACATTCCTGAATTTGCATTCAGGAAGGCTGGGGATGGGGGAGGGGCAGGAGGCAATGGAGTGAGGTCAGGAGAGTGTGGGGGGGGGTTAATGAGGTGTGAGACAAGTACCTGGGGAGATAAGGAGATCAGAGAACATGACTGATGAGATACAGAGCAAGGTGTGTGTGTGCGCGTGTGCCAGAGTGTATGTCAGGTACATCCATGTCTAGGAGACAAAGATCCAGCCAGACCAAACCAGTGGTTGGAGCAGGAATCGGTTAGCCCTAACCCTAATCCTAACCCTAACCCTAGCAGTGGACGGAGCGTATGGAAAAACAGGGTGAGGAGATGCGGAAAAGAAGCCGGCTTGCAAAACAAAAGCACACCAAGGGCAAATCAACAGCAAGGGAAGCCGGCCCTAATCGCACTGCCCCTCGAGTGGCTCGTCTCGTTGTTTATTTCACCTGAAGACCCGATGACACACTGCCTGCAATACACCTGTCACCCAATCAGACTACAAGACCTGCTCATACTGTGTAAACACCGCGCCTCAGAACTGCTTCTCTGCCATTAGAGGAACAACTGCAATACAGAGCAAGTAGTATTCAGACATTGTTTATGTCCTCGAAGCACATTAACAAACTGGGCCGGAAATGTTTACACAATTAGCAACCGGCGTTTAGGATCGGTCCACCTGCCCAGCAGACTCCCCTGTAAATGTTTCTGTCTCCCTCTAGTGGTGGGAACGGAAATGGTGCATGCCACGGCTGTACGTCATCATGCCTTTTTTTAGCACCGACCATGGAGTTTCCCCACATCCCAGTGTTGTCTGCTCTGCTCCAAGCTCCTTACTCACTGCACATCGCTGTTATTCTTCCTCTAGAAAACATCCTGTGGCTTCAGGTCACCAACTTTTATTGTGGACATTGAGAGGTTGCACGGCAAGTGAACTCTCAGTGACTGCAGCCCACTGTAATTCTGTGGTATTGGTAGAGGAGGCCCACTGTTCGAGACCAGCGCCAGACTCCCTCTCTATCCATGGGAAATTTTGTGCAGGGCTATGACGTTGCTTTTGTGGACAGCATTCACCCTGTTTGAACGTCTCACATCATGGCGTTGCTCCGTCTGGTTACTGAGGCCCTTTCCTTTGCCACTTTGCCCTTCTCTTCCAGAAAGACCACGAGTTTGATGCGGCCATCGACCACCACAGGTTCAAGTCGCTACCAGCTATTAGCAGCCGAGCCAATGACCTGAGCTCACTGGAGGTGCGTGTCCCAGACACAGTCCTGCCCGGCCCGCTGCGTGTTGCTCTGTCTGTCTGCTGGGTGGTCTGTGAGTCGCCCCCTTAACATGAACCCCCAGAGGCATCTGTTTTGGAATAAGTTACACACCTCTTAGCTATATGTCTCCAGTTATTTAAACTGTTTCCATGTATTATTACCTGTTGAAATTCCATTTAACATATTAACACACGTCATTGTAAATCCCATACAGCAGTGGTTTAGTTCTAGTTTGGTGGATACCTAACGCTCCGCTCTTCCACTCTCTCCCTTTCGTAGCTGAAATCCACTCTGTCCCAGCTCCATGCCGACCTCAAGTCCTTCGAGCACCACTTTGAGTGGCTGAGCAAAGTGACGCGGAAGCACCACCACTCCTCTGCACCGAAGCTCGGAGAGATGATCTCGCATGTGAAGAGCCTGATCAACTCACTTCAGCGGCAGGTAACCACAGAGCTGCTCCGTACACAGAGCTACACCATACACAGAGCTGCTCCGTACACAGAGTTACACCATACACAGAGCTGCTCCGTACACAGAGTTACACCATACACAGAGCTGCTCCGTACACAGAGCTACACCATACACAGAGCTGCTCCGTACAAAGAGCTGCTCCGTACACAGAGCTGTACAGAATAAAAGACATGACATTAGTGTTAACTTTTAGAGGCAAATTAAAAGCTAAACAGAACAGGTATATCTGTAAGAGAACGTAACTAGATGCTTTGGAATGTATCAAGTGGCTTCAGGTCACAGGGAAAGGAGTCCCAGAGCTTAGAACCATAACAAAATAATGGCTGTTTGGCCACTCTTAACTCATGCAGAGGGTCTGAGCAGCATATTACTGCTGGTAGGCCAAGAAGTTCTCGTTGGAACATGTAAGAGAATCAGTTCACTGAAGTTCAAATGGGAGTGCCAATGAAGGCATTTGAAGGTCAATAAAAATGTCTTAAAATCAATTAATCAGGTGATGTTTTTCCCCTCTGGGAAATTGGAAAAGATGAAAAGCTCTTTTTTTCCACGTGCTCTGACATTTCTCTCTGCCTTGCTGCAGATGGTGCGAGTGGATGCCTCTCGGATCCCTGTCCCTTCTCCTTCTCTCCCACCCCATCCCTCCTTTCACTGGGAGATGGATCAGTCGTCACAGGAGCTCCTGCAGAGGTTTAGGCTTTTCTGTGACTGGGCGGCACGAGCGTTGCTTAGCCTCAAATCCAAGACGCATGCGTGAGGGTACCTGTCAGCCCTGTAGCCAATCACGACCCACTGTCTCTACGCTCCAGCCAATGGCACACTCTTGATGACACACTAGAGCCATTCGTCCATCCCACTGCCAACCACCCCGTAAGGCTACAGCCTCGGCATATGTGAGATAATCGAATGGCATCGGCACGGCTGTCACTGACCCAGTCGTGAGAACTCCACCTGCTCGGCATGGTTGAACTCAAAGAACTCCACCTGCTCGGCATGGTTGAACTCAAAGAACTCCACCTTCATCAGTGTGTCGTTCAACTACAGCAATGCATACCGCATACAGCCATCAGTCTGAGTCTAATGGGCCACATTCTTTAACCTGAAACCTTCCTCTCTTTATTCAATTTTTTTTCATACAATCTGTTTGTTATTTATGTATTTATTTATTTATTGAGCAGTTATTTAGTTATTTATTTGGTATCATTATTTATTTAATTCTTGGGGAAAAGGTCATCATATTTTCCCAGGTTTTTAAAGCAAAAAAAGTAACCATGTACTGTCTTTCTTTTCTACTTCTCCTTCTCTCCCTACTGTCTTCCAGTGATTCTTTCAGAGAATATATTCATGTTAGTAAAGCCTCTTGTTTTAATGATTTGCATTTTTCTTCATGTCTTCTTTTCCATCACGAGACATATGTTCACGTTTGTTACCTAGGTTTCAAAGGTTTGCCACTAGCTGTAGCAGTACTGCTGGGCGTACAGTGTGTGATGGTGCCAGAGGAGGATGCTGAAGGCAGAGGGAAGTGTCCTGAAGCACTGGGCCTTAGTGTCCTGAAGCACTGGGCCTTAGTGTCCTGAAGCACTGGGCCTTAGTTGCCATTTGTTGTTTTTTGTTCTTCTTTGCACAGGATGTTTGAGTTTGTGTTTGTGAGTAACCTAATAGAGAAGCTGTGCTTTGAGGGGAAACATGTTCTTGAGTCAAATTAAATGAGAAAAAAAAGCCAACCCAAGCCTTAAAATACTATGTATTGAAATATTGTGATACTTTGGTAACGTACAGATGTACATACTTCCCGAATGTAAATTGTGTATAGCACAGATGTGTATTATATTACAGTTTTCTTGGATACAAGGCCCCATGCTCTGGCAGTTTTTTTAACTTTATTAATGTGTCGCAATATCAATATTCTTCTGTTTTATTTTGATTTTCTTTTTCTTTAATATTTTGATACACTAAGTACTATTTATTATGTTTTTCACATTATTTATTTTTACTGAACAGAAGCAAGTCTTCTGTCATTCAAGTCTTCTGTCATTTTTTATACTTTTGTACTACTTCTAATCAGGCATGAATATGAATATCTCTACTGAAATTATTACAATGTTCAACTGTAAGGTTCAACTGTAAGGTTGCCACATGTAAGTCATATGACTTTCTAATACGAAGTTGTGCCAAATACAATAAAGAAATAAAGAAAATTAAGACAAAACTAAATTCTGATCATTTTTAGTTAAGAAATTAAAAACCGGTGTATTCCAAATAACTACAATCGGTCTTAAAAACAATTTTCTGTACATTCACGTTGGTTGTTAAACGTTACTCCTTAGAGCTTCACCTAGGCGTTTAGGCCTAATCCATAAAAACTACATTACCCAGAATCATCGGAACGCAGACTAATATGGGAATCTTCAGTTTTCCTTACGAGCGAGCTCATATACTCCAGAATTTACACGACTTTTGTATATCTTAAAATTTGCTGTAAATTTAAAGAAACTTAGACTGGATTCAAACCTTCTTTAGGAGGAATTTATCAGTATCGATCTGGTTAACCAATTGCACGAGCGAACCGGAGAGAAGAAAGGACCAATAGCGATCATCGTTGCTGAGAGGCGGAAGCAGGCGGATGACTGTTGGTTAGTTTGTGCTCGAGATTATTGTTAAGGTTGTATGGACTATCACTGCGGACTTCAACCCCGTTTCAATACATCAAAATCATCCGTTTTGAGTTACCTAATAATCACAGGCAAGTAATATATGCATTATATGTATGCATAAATACCGAAAAATATTGTGACGTTTTAGTAACCAAGACGGGGAGTGAGATGGATTCGAGAAGGCCGGCTCGTGACTGGACACATAAATACACAAATCGGCGATAAAATAAGCAAATGTTGATTTATACACTAACGTGAGGGTGAGTGCGTTCCTGATAATAACCCGTTTTTTTCTTAATCTCGTGTTTTTAATTTCCCCGAGACAACACAGCAGGGACACACGGATATGGGAGGGAAAGACACAGAAAGGGGAGGGGGGGTGGTTTAAAGGGGAAGGTTGATCAATAATTTGTCGAGCATTATACAACGTGATAACGGGCTTCACTGCGCTGTGAACTGTTACAGGTGTATGGAAGTACCTGGTCTTAGATTAGAGACTGGCTACAGGTCTTTAAATCTTATGGCTGACTTATGGCTCAGCTTCAAGACTGGCAAAATGAAATCTATTTTGCTTTGAAGTTAAATTCCAGACAGAATTCATTATATGTTGTTTAAACATGTATTTCAAGAATTTGTGAAAAGACACGCATCTCATTTCAGCCGTGTGTTCCACAGCCTGGAGGTCCACTGAGGAGATCCCTTAGGCTCCGTGATGAAACTCCCCCAACCGTCCACAATGGCTATCGTATGTGGTGGTCACCAGCGAGGCGATTAAGACCCACTACAACCCAACCTGTCTGTGGCTTCTTCCTCCGCTGCTTGTGGGGAACGATGGCCAACACCGTGGCCACCCTGGTGGTCCAGACAGCGCTCCTTCCTTCACAAACCCCATCCTCTCTGTCCCCCTTTCCTTCGCTCCTCACCCCAGTGGAAGACGGGGACGATGATGGAGAGAAGGGTGGAGAAGAAGAGAAGGAGCCCGAGGCAGTTGTGCTCACGGGCGTGGAGATGGTGACGTCGTCGTCGTCGCCAGGAACAACGACGTCCCAGAATCCCGAGCACCCCTTTCAGTGCCTGGACTGTGGGAAGAGTTTTAAGTGGTCCTCCAGACTGGCACATCATCAACGTAGCCATAACAATGAGAGGCCGTACCGCTGTAACCTTTGCCCCAAGGCCTTCAAGGGTTCATCAGCCCTGCTTTATCACCAGAGGTGATATGTTTGGCTTAAATGATGATGATAATAGTAATAATAATAGTAGTTATATAGTGTAGTATTCTTTTGGTCCTGATTCACAGAGATAGGTCTTGCTAGTGTATCTCATCAGATGGCACCATGTTGTTCATTGTATCCCCATTCCTGTTGTTAGCATTGCAAAAAGTTGAATGGCTGTGAAGTGACTGGGTTTTGTGTTTTATCTTAGATCCCATTCAGGAGAAAAACCCTATAAGTGTGAAGACTGTGGCAAAGCATTTAAGCGTTCATCTCTCTTACAGGTGAGCCACATCTGTCGCTATCGGAGTCGACTCGGCTCTCCTCCATTATAATGTCTAAGATGGTGACGGCTGTTAGGCAGTAGAGATTTAATATTACACAGAGGTGTAACTGTAGCTATAATAACTCCTTTATCAGTTGTATCTAAAATGGTGAAATAATTTCCTTAAAACAGTTCCTTAGAAATGACACTCTCAAATGTGCAGTTTTGTTATTGTGATTTGACTCTCCATCCTTATGGTTTCGTGGCTAGGTCCATCGCAGCGTGCACACGGGCCTGCGCACCTTCCAATGCCCCTACTGTCCCCTGACCTTCAAGTGGAGCTCACACTACCAGTACCACCTGCGGCAGCACACGGGCGAATGCCCCTACCCATGTGACAGCTGCCCCAAGGCATTCAAGAACTCCAGCAGCCTGCGGAGACACAAGAACGTGCACCTGGGCGTCAAGCCCTATGTGTGCGTGGTGTGTAGCAAAGCCTTCAGCCAGTCGACCAACCTGAGGCAGCACATGCGCATCCACACGGGCGAGCGGCCGTACGTGTGCGGAGAGTGCGGCCGTAGCTTCACGCACTCCTCCAACCTGGCGCTTCACCGCAACTCCCACACGGAAGGCAAGGCCAAGGGCGGAGCCAAGGCGGGGAAGACGGCGCCTCGGTCGGATGTGGAGGTGGTGCTCGAGGGCACGACGACGGACGATTTGCGGGCGGTGGGGATGAGCATTTCGGACATGGTGGGCCTGGTGGGGGGGCAGGAGGGCGGCGTCGGGCAGGTGTTCCTGTCTCACGACATGCCCTCATCCTCTGCGGTGCCCTCAACCGAAGCCGCCTCGAATGTGTTGACGCTGACGCCCACTGCTGCCACGGTGGTGAGCTCGGAGCGCATGCAGGTGAGCATGGACGAAGGAGTGGAGGGAGTGGACACGGGAGCGAACGTGCTTCTCTACAGCTGCGGCAGCTGCAATGAGACTTTTGGAAGCCAGACGCACCTGGAGCAGCACCAAGCCCTGCACCTGGACGGCTTGGGGGACGCGGCTGAGGACGCGGCAGGGGACGACATCGAGGGGAGAGGGGAGAGGGTCCCGTTGGTCGGGACGGCACCCTTGTTGGCCGACTTCGAGGAGGTGGTGGAGACCACGGCGGTGTCGGACAGCGCCCAGGGGACAGAGATGCTTGGCTTGAGCGGGATGGGCAGCGGCTCCGGCCGGGTCCAGTACGATCTCCTCCATAGCTTCGCCAGCTCCGTGGCCCAGATGCCCTCCGACGCCGCCGTAGCTGAGGTGGTTATGTCCGAATGTGCCTACTGTGGCAAGAACTTCAAGAGCAGCGGCTCTCTGAGCAGACATGTGGTGCAGGTGGGTGGAATGAGGGGCAGGTGGGTGGAATGAGGGGCAGGTGGGTGGGTAGCGGTGGAGAAATGCATGGTGCACGCGGGCCCACGAGCGGCTGTGTGTTTTGTGAAGGCTTTTGCGTGCGAGTAACTCCCTCTGTCCCAACAGGTGCATCCTCTGGCCCTGTCCCAGCCACACTCGCGATCTCAGTTCAGCTGCTCGGCGTGCGACCGCTCCTTTCCGCTGCTGTCCTCACTGCTCACCCACCAGCTCTCGCACACCGAGGAGCAGCGGCTGTTGGCCGAGGCCGAGGCCGAGATCGTGTGCCCTCCCTCGCTGGCCCTCTCTCTGCCCCTGCCCTCCTCACCCTCCTCACCCTCCGCCAAGCCAGATGGCGAGAGGGAGATTCACGTCAGCCTCATCGCCGTACCGGAGGAGGGCGAGAGACAGGTTGTGAAGCCAGTGTCCAGGGCGCCGGGGAGGGCAGGGAGGAGAGGAAGCGGGAGCAAGAGCGCTGCAGCGAATAACGGTGAGGGATTGAGAGAGTCTGATGACATCACTGAGCGTCACCATGCAGTCCAATAGAGTCAGTCTGATTGGTCCCAAGAAAAGGGCGTGACCGGCTACAGTAACAACTACCATGACATTTGCATTGTTGTGTTATTTATGAGATGAAAATGACCTGTACTTAAAATGTATAGTGAGAGCGCTTGCTCCACTGTGGTCACGCAGGTATTTCCAGACCATTTTTTTGTACAGCTTTGAGGATGGACTCGTCAGGGTCTTGTCATGTCTGAGTGTGTCACCTCCATGCTTCCTTCCAGAGAGGCCGTATCGCTGTTCAGAGTGTGGGAAGTCGTTCAAGGGTTCGTCGGGACTACGCTACCACATGAGAGACCACACGGGAGAGAGACCGTACCGCTGCACAGAATGTGGAAAGAGCTTCAAGAGATCTTCTCTACTGTCCATACATCAGCGGGTAAGCGCACCGTCCCGGCTGACGCACCACGTGGGCTTGATCCTAGCGTGTTCCTAGCGTGATCCTAGCATGTTCGGCCTCGTTGTCCGGCCATAACGGAAACATTTGAGCGTTCAGCTGCTCTCTCTCCCCCCGGACCAGGTGCACACGGGCGTTCGTGCCTTCCAGTGCCCATACTGCTCCCTGACCTTCAAGTGGAGCTCACACTACCAGTACCACCTGCGGCAGCACACGGGCGAGCGGCCTTACGTGTGCCAGGAGTGCGGCAAGTCGTTCAAGAACACCAGCTGCCTGCGCAGACACAGCCAGCTGCACTCGGGCCTGCGGCCGCACGCCTGCTCCGTGTGCGGCAAGGCCTTCTCACAGACGTCCAACCTGAAGCAGCACGCGCGCACGCACTCGGGCGAACGACCCTTCCAGTGCACACAGTGCCACAAGAGCTTCACGCACTCATCTAACCTGCAGCTGCACCTGCGCACGCACTCATCACGCAAGGACTTCAAGTGCCAGCACTGCGGGAAGGAGTTCGTCATGCACTCCTACCTGCAGAGGCACCTGCGCACTCACGCCGGCGCCGGGGGAGGACCGGCGTGCGCGAAGGAGGCGGCGAAGGCGGTGAAGGGCGGGTCCACGGAGGCGACGCCCACTGCGCTCGGGCTGAACTTGAGCGCGGCCGGTGGGCTCGGCTCGCTGTTCTCGGCCGACGGCAGTTCCACGCTCATTCTTTCGCCGCCGAGTCTGGACATTCCCCCAAACACCTCGCAGAATTATTTCATGATTCAGACACCCATGGGGCTGCAACTGATCCCACTGTCCAGTCCTACACCCACGCAGCCAGCCCCACCCCTTCCTCCTCCGCCTCCTCCTCCTCCGCCGCCGCCGCCACAGCAACCATCCCAGAACTTCCTGCTTCTTCAGTGCCAGTCCACCAATGGGAACCAGCCAAGCCTGATCCTCGTCCCCACTGCGTCCAATACAAATGCCACACCAGCTCCTTCAGCTCCACAGCCGCTCCCCCTGGTTCAGACCATCCCAGCCCTGCCACAGACGCAGATCTCACCATTTCAACTCCAGACTCAGCAGAGGTTTATTCTGACAAATAATAATACACCTCTCATTACAGCCCCAAACACATCACCCATTACCAGACCCATTTTAGGAACACTTGGTCGTACCAGAAACACTAGAACCAGACGTGGACGTAAACCCAAGGTCAGAGTCCAGAAATCTAGTTTAGTGGTACCGACCACCCCTAAACCAGCATCTCAGGCAGTAGATCCATGCACTGCTTCTACAACAACCACAACTGTGGTTCCTGTTATTCCAGCTGTATCCCAGCAGTGTAATGGTCAGGTTTCAGCGTCAGTTCAACCTCTGAATTCAGATCCAGTGCCTGTCTCTCCCTCTGTCCCTGCCACCGTCACTATATCAGCGGTGACCCAAACAGCCGCTTCAGCGCACCACTCGTGTACCTCAGTCGGTGGCTCGCTGAATGAACCCACCGAAGAGAAACTTCCAAATGCGCTCTCAGGAGAACGGTTTGTCCTCTGCTTCGAGAAGGAGACCGAGCAGAGAGAGCAAGGTCAGGGCATGGAGGTGAAGGTGGAAATGGAAGGAGGGGTTGAGGGAGGGAGATCCTATGTGCTGCAGTTCGAAGGAGAGGGCGGACAAGGGGGAGGCGGGAGTGGAGAGGGCGGGGAAAAGTCGTACGTTCTCCGGTTTCAGGCGGAGGGTGAGAATGAGGGAGGCGGAGACAAGGACAAAATGGTTTCCCTCAACTTGCTCCAAGACTGGGCTGGGGATCGAGAAGGTGAAAGAATGGAAGGGATTGATGGAGATGTTGGAGTAGAGGAAAAATCATTTGTCCTTCATTTCCAAACAGAGCCTCAGAGCGATGAAGAAATCCAGGCCAACGTTGGGTACAGCGAAGGTCAAAATGAAGACCTGGGCCTGTCCTGCCATCCTGCCCAAGCTTTGATGCCCCTTGGTGGCCAGGAGGTCGTGTTTGAGCTGGGTAATGAGGCCAAAGTAGATGGGGACACAGGAAGTGGGGAAAGAGTTCAAATGATCGCACTGATAGAAGGCGAGGGCAGCAGTTCTGAAACTGGGGACCGTTTCGCTAATCCAGAAGGAGTAATTGGGCCAGGAGCAGGGCAAATGGAGGGCATCTTTCAGTTAGAGGGAGGAGAAGGTATCGTTATTATTGAAGTCAGTACCAGTAGTTTGAGAGAAGGAACAGAAGGAAGTGTTTCTTTAGGATTAAGGAATGTGGAAAAAGAAGTTACATCGGCACAAGAAGTGATGTCAGATGAGCAGAAGGTTCTGGAAACTGAGAGCAGACTGACATCAGCTGGCATGAATGGGACTGAAGGCTGAGCTCGGAACAAATCTCAGCCCTGGTTGTATGGTTTTAACATGGACCACACCTTTGACCTGCTCACCATCACACACTACTTCACTCAAATCTCAACCCTGGTTGTATGGTTTTAACATGGAACACACCTTTGACCTACTCACCATCACACACTACTTCACTCAAACCTACCTTTGGCGTGTGTCTCTTTTAACACGACGGATCACTCACGATCCAGGTTACTAAATGAACCTAAACCCAATCATTCTGCACTGTGATTTTCAGCTATCAGGAGAAAGAACTTTAGCTGAGATTAACAGTGCTATATAGAATGTGGTGGGAGCCAGACACACAATGAAATTATGTGAACTTTCAGTGCAATGGTTGAAATTTTTTTTTTTTTTTTTTTTTTTTTTTTTAAAGAACTTTCCAACTGTCCTGTTACTTCATTGTCTCCGAGGTGCCTGGGGCAATGAAGAGAAGTATTGCATTATCCCCGTGTGAGGTGACAGTACCTTACCTGGCCCCTACGGGGAGCTGTTTCACAGACCACAAATGGCAGATATAACTGATTAAAAATAACAATCACTGACTGAAATACCTACTGCTGATCTACACATTGCGTGAACTGAAAAAAACTGTTCGTTCAAGAATGTTGGACAACTATAAACTAATATACTGTCATGTTGACAGTGGGTGTGTAAGATAAACATGAATTGTGATTATGTCTATATTGCTTGGTTTCACTATAACAGTTGATATTACGACATAATAATGTTCAATAAAAAAAACGGCTGGTAATGTGTTTTTTAGTTTTTGTATTCTAATTCTCCACCTTTGTGTTTTCTGATATTAAAACAAAACTTAGCTTGAAAAAAATACGTTTCTTACGTTTCTGGCATTTTCTTATGTATTTATTTTTCATTTATAAGTTATTTCTGCCTATGCTTTGGCACTGGTTGGGATTTATCTAGGCCTAAGGAACTACACATAATTGCATTTTATGGTTGGCTCGTGAAATCTCTCCTGAGCGACCGCAGCGCTACGCACTGTTCGCGCTGTTTGGTATTCATGAAGGAAAATAGGCTGAAAGTGGACTTGCAGATAGTGGTAACAACGCAAACCCCAACGCTCAAACAAACGCTACACAATTCGGTTGAGATGAGATGTGAGCATTGCCCTCATTCGGAAATGATTTGACCTGTAATCTTTGTTCTAAGGTAAGTAGGTCAGACCCTCTGGCCCGATACATGGTGGCGTCTGGGTTTCAACAGCCACTGTTTACCATATAAGGCTGTAAACGTCTCTTTCGGAAGCGGCTGGGAGCTAATTGTAGCCTAGACCGTAGCACTCTCCGAAAACCGACAGACTTAAAAATGATCTATAACCGCAAAAATAAAGTGTTTAAGCTCGGTAGATGCTGAAGTAATAAAGAAATTGAGACGCGCGGTTCAAAAGATGTGTGAGTTATTCATGTTAGGAAGCTTTACTCGACATTAACTGCATGGCGCTTGAACATCCAGAACATTCATCTACTGAACTAAAGTCCCTCCGTGTGAAAAGACCTACTGATGTCCCGACCATGGCAGTTCTTCCTAGTTTATCAGAAGGTTTAAAGGAGGAATTTAACTAACCACCTTATTGAATTTTATAACTATTAGTGGCAACACAACAGTCTAGCGCATTTATAAGCGAATGTCGGACACGTAGTATTGATATTGCTAACCTATTTATACATTTTATGAGTAAAAACCTCATGTGGCCGAATTCATTGTCAGTTTATTTTAATTTTCAATCGTAATCTTCATTCCCGTTTCAGTATTTGTTTACTGTCTGCTTAGGACCAGTGAACTGCCGTAAGTCAAAATTAAGATGGTGAGGTTGGATCTGGGAACTGTAGTTCTTCGGCGGATGAAAGAAGAGGATATTGAGGCTGTTAAAGCCCTCATCAAGGTGTGTATTTTCCTCTTCGAATCGTCATGTAGATTCATTTAGCTTAAATTCAATCTTGATATTGTACATTTTAAGGAAAAGTCTTCCTCAGTCTCCCTGCTTTTCTTTGGCGCTCTCATTAGCTCTCCCTTTTCCCATTCGTTGCTCTTACTCTGTGCTGTGTCCATGCAGGAGGGATGTGAAGGCACAGAGAACCGGCTGATCTTGCATCTCCTCACCCGCCCGCTGGCCCTGCTCCTCCTGGCCATGCTCTCCTCTGTTCTGCGCTTTATGGTGCATTCCTTCATGGTAGCCCTGCTCATCCCTGTCTTCCTCGTCATCGTCTACCTCAAGCTCACCATACCGCGCTCCACGGGTATCCTGGGCTCCAGCAGGACCTACTGGGACTACCTGGGCAGCTGCTTCGGCGCCGAGTCCGAACTCGAGCTACCCAACCCGCATTCTGCCCGGGCCAAGCTTGTTGTCGGTGCAGAGAAGGCCAAGCTACGCAAGAAGGCCCGGGAGAAGACCCGAGAGGCGGAGAAGGGGCAGACCAGGGAGAGGGTGGACGAACATGAGCTGCGGGAGAGGGCACGTGTGGCAGGTGAGGTGTGGGTGGCGGACTGTGAGGGCGAGGTGCTGGGCTGCGTGGCGCGGGATGGGTGGAGCCGGGACGGAGCATTCCGCGTCTGCAGGCTGGTGGTGCAGAGTTGGTACCGGCGGGAGGGAATCGGGAAGCTGTTGGTGGAGAGCCTGGAGGGCAGGGCCAAGCAGCTCGGGGTGCGCAGGGTTTACACCCATGTGCCCTTCCCATCCAAAGTGGGGGAAGCTTTCTTTAGAAAGCTGGGCTACCATCTACAAGGAGAGACTGCCGGGCCTCAGGGCGAAGAGGAGGAAGAGGAGGATTATGAAGCACCAGAGAAAGGCTGGCTGGGGTTCCCACTGACTAAGGTGTTTGTTAAAAACCTGAGAGTGTGACCTGCAACGTGTGGGAAGTTTACTGTATACCAAGAGGAGCTTTGAGGTCTTGCTTTGTGTTGAATGCATTATGAAACACCATGGAGACATTATGAAACTGCATTTTAATTTAAGATGAAGAAACGTGGTGTGCAGTTTCATTATGAGATCTGTGTGGTAAACACATTACTAATGAAAAGGTGATAATTTATACAGTAAATGTTAAAGGAAAGCATGAGGCTGAAGACTTTTCGTGAAATGCCCATGTACTTAATTATTTATTCATATTATTTATTGATTGGGTGGTGTTTTTATATTTGTGCATTTGTCTCCAGTCTCTTCACTTTGTTGTGACTGATGTAATTTTAGACCTACTACAGTCCATTTTATACTTGTTATCCTGCGACAGATTAGTGCTCATGGGGCACTTTTACCTCAGAGGTTTTTTTGTTTGGAAAACACATCAATAAATCTTTTGTCAGAGTGGTTTTATGCACGTGTTGGATTTTAATTGTGCAACTCTTCAAGTCATCAAGATGGTTTCTGTCTCAAGGAGCAAACAGAGCTGTGAAGCATCTCAATATAAACATTACTCAGACATACAGTGGCTGACTTCTGTAGCAACCTGATTCTTTCCACTCACAGATTTGAACATTCTGCGTGTCTTCTGCAGGTGCTTTAGTCATACTGTACATTGTACTGTACACACACATTCTTGAACATAGACAAGAAAAGGTGCAAAACTGTGTGAAGGTCTACACACACTGGTCTTTTGTGTTTGTTGCTAAAGAAGCAAAGAAGACTTCAAGCGAGTGTGCGGTTAACTCTGTAGACACTATCTCTACCTTAACCACACAGACTTCTGCTGTGTCTCACCTAGTCTCTCATTTGCCATCAGATGTTTGTACAGTTGTGTGTGTGTGTAAGCACACCTGATGAAGCATGAAACCTCATTACTTTTTTTAAGAAACAGAATTCAGACGTTAAAGTGTGAAATGCTATATAAGTGTGAATCTGCTAGATTCAACCACCAATCACTAGTGGTGTAGTGCCAGAAAGAGCTGATTTAAACTTACAACCACATTTGTCTTTTTTTTTTTTTTTACTCATCATCTTCTTCTCCTGAGTGATGCAGACTCTTGGACCGAAGTGCTGGAGCACGCCATGCCGGACATAGGGGATGCAGCAGAGAGGGCGGGCCCAGCAGAGAGGGCGGGTCCATGTGGATGCAGCAGAGAGGGTGGGCCCAGCAGAGAGGGCGGGTCCAGCAGCGAGGACGGGCCCAGCAGAGAGGGCGGGCCCAGCAGAGAGGGCGGGACCTGGCAGAGAGGGTGGGCCCATGTGGATGCAGCAGAGAGGGCGGGCCCAGCAGAGAGGGCGGACCCAGCAGAGAGGGCGGGACCCGGCAGAGAGGGCGGGACCATGTGGATGCAGCAGAGAGGGCGGGCCCATGCGGATCGAGAACAAGGGCCTTTCTGATTCATTTCAAGCTTTTTGAAATGGGTCAGAATAGAGTGTCAATCAACTGTGGGGTTCACAGGTACTGGAACTGCTGTGTTGTGTGAGGCTTTTTTATTTTTGCATGTCACTGTGGTCGGCTTGTTGCGGAGGGATGTCAAGGCTGTACTGTGTGTTGGTGAACACCTGCACATGTGCTCCTCTAACCGAACTGCAGCTATTCTTACTGTGAGGAAACAGATGCGAGTTCACGACTCTGGTGTTTGGAGCTGTGGTTGAGCTCGTCGACATGGTGGGGCTTGCTGTGTTTGTGTGTGTGTGTGTGCACCCATGTGTGTGTGCTCAGCCATGTGTATGTGGAGGTGAGTGGGTGGGTTTTGGAAAGTATGACTCTGCATTTCCTGCCCTGTTTCGTTCATATGTTTTGGGCTAGTCAATATGGGTGCCGTCCTCCAAAATATGTGTGTGTGTGTGTGTGTGTGTGTGTAAAAGAGAAATATATGCTTGCTTTTTCTTCCCATGCATTTTATATGAGCATTTTGGAAAATTATTGACATAAAAACTGCCTTCATCTGAGCTCAACATTTTCTCCTACACTATCCACAAACACATGCACTCAGACACACATTTCGTTATTGCTGGATCTCAGAAAGACTTGTGGTCGGAAGGTAAATCATGGAAGCAGACAGATCTCTTCCAGATGTGAAAAATCAGACATACAGTATACTCTCACTCTCTCTCTCTCACACACACACACTCATACACAAACACGAGTAAGAGGGATCTCTCTGAGAAATGGTGATTTCCCTACCACAGAGTGCAATAGAAAGTGGGTCTCACACACATAAGGTCAGACACACACATGATGCCAACTGTCCTACAACTACGTAAGAGTTTCTACGAGTAACACCTGTAGGCAGTCACTGACACACACGAGTAACACCTGTAGGCAGTCACTGACACATGAGTAACACCTGTAGGCAGTCACTGACACATACGAGTAACACCTGTAAGCAGTCACTGACACATGAGTAATACCTGTAGGCAGTCACTGACTATACTATACTCCACTTCCCAGAATCCCCAGGGGAGTCAGGACCCAGCAGCCATCCAACCAGAAGGTGTTATCAAGATCACCTTTCCTGGATTGGGTCAACCTGCTCATCACTGATGCTCCTTATAAAGACTAGCTGCAGTCCGAGGTACGGCAGGTGCTCAGTAGGACTGTCCTGTCAGGAGTCCTCCTTAGTAAACAGTCCAACGAGCCTGTGTGGTACTGGGATTGGCAGTGGTATTGTGATGTGTCTGTTGTGATGTGTCCTGCTAGCTTGGTTAGGATTTGCTATTTCATATATGTAGAAGGTTAAACTATATAAATGGCTTATTAAAATGTTTGTTTGTACACAAATGTTTTAAGAGGTCATTTCAAAGTGCATGAATATCTCACATAGACTGTGTTTGAAGGCCCCTTCACAGCCTGCCGTGACGTAGTGGTCGAGGAAGGCAGCCCACCTCACCTGGAGCCTAGGATTTGGAAAACAGCTTGTGTTTCTTCATTGACTTTGTGAACTATTGTTCCTGTTATCAAGAGTATAGTTAACAGTTCTCTTGTGTATTGACTGGTTTTGTTTGGCTTGTGGATTGTTTTATTTGGCTGTCACTCGGGTCTTTGACCCTGTGTCTCATTCTCTTTCGGTTTGGTAATCATACTGGTTTGGTTTTGATCTTGGCCTGTTATTTGACTGTTTTTGGATTAACTGTCTGTCAATGAAAATGCAACCACTATTATCTGCAAGTTTCTGGCTGATCCTTCTTCGTTACTGTGTGTGTGTGAGAGAGAGAGCTTGCTAGTGCATGTGTGTGTGTGTGTGTGTGTGAGAGAGAGAGAGCTTGCTAGTGCATTCCCCTCTATGGTAAAGGGGTCTCTCTCTCTCTCTCTCTCTCTCTCTTTCCCTGAGTGTCTGCTCCATGTGCGTGTATCCAAGAGGGGCAAATAAATATAAACTGTTTCTCTGGAAAACTGTCCTGGAAAGCTATCCGAACTTCCAGAGGTTTTGGGGGCCCTATGTAGTCGTCAGTTATTAGGGACCCCATGGGGAAAAACTACATAAACGGGAAAGAATCCATTAGAAAAAGAGAAAACCCCAAGGCATGAGTGGGCAGATCTGAAAACTGTGTGGGAAAAGTAAAGTGGAAGCTTCCTTGGCTGGGTGCAAGGCTTCTGGAAATTTCCAGCTCGCCATGGTTACACCACTGGCTATGTTCTGTGACGCACATGTGAGTAAAAAAGGTTACGAATTACGTCAGACACTTAAGGAACTAATATATGGTCAATAAACCTGCTCTTGTGTAAATATGTGGGTCTGTTAAGATTCCTAGGATTGCTGTTTTATGAGGGCCATTTTCTAAACATTCATATATCTATTGATCTGTCTATCTTTTCATCCATTTAACATTATTTGACTGAGTGTCTACCAAACTGCCAATTTAACCCTATTGTCTAATACAGTAGCTGCACAATGTTTGTTGAACTGCGTGAGGCTGTAACTCTTGACTGTGTGCCTTTAAATAGAACTTTCTATTAATATGACTCTCTAACAGCCCCAGTTTAAATGAACTTCATCCCTCCCAGCCAAGTTTGAAAATGACTTTCATCCAATCAGGGACCCCCATACGTTGAGCTGCACCAATATCTCACCTGCTTTCTATACCTCCTTCTTCCTCCCTTCTGCTTTCAACACTCTCACTCACTTTTGCATGACTCAATGAATGAGTGGGTTTCATCTTTCGGAATGATGAGCAAGTTGGACAGGTGAGTGAAAACAAAAACCCATAATACTGAGAAAAACCAATCCAGACTACAGCAACTCTCAATCCCTCAGGGCCTGCTGGCTTTCGAAAGGACTTCTACAAATTATCCAGAAACGAATCCGCATTTTAAAAAATGTGTTTTAATGAATGAAAAATCTCTGTCTGGTACGATACGGCTAATGACATACGATCTTCAACCTTACTTTACTTTCACTGACAGAGAAAGAAACTGATAGTGTTAGAGGTGTGTATATGAATGCGTGTGTTTGCACCCTTGTGTACGGACATGTATGAGTGTGTTAATACCTACACATAGTGCACTATGTTTTCGGCATATTTCTTTATCTGTCCAGCTCCATTAAAAAAATAGAGAAACACTGCAAACAGAACAGCAGTAATGTAGCTCCTCTCCACAACTTGCTGTGTTATTCCCATTACCCACATGCATGACTACACTCTGAAAGTTCACAATCTCCAATGGTAATGAAATCAAAGCCAAATACTTGTCATTTTTTCAAACAGGAACACAAACCCTCTGAACGTTTCATTCTTGTTGTTGCTTTTTTCCTGAAGCGTTTCATCCATGTCTAACTTGCACCCATATTTATGTTGTGTTTTGTTTCCATAACACCTGCCTACTTTTTACTGATTAAAGCTTTTGTATTGTGGGGGATGGCAGTGTTCTTCTGACCCAGAGGAAGTTCATCTACCACTACAAGAACGTCCGCTGGGCCCGCGGGAGGAACGAGACCTACCTCTGCTTTGTGATCAAGAGGCGCCGTGGCCCGGACTCGCTGTCCTTTGACTTCGGCCACCTGCGCAACCGCTCTGGCTGCCATGTGGAGGTGAGGGCAGGACTGGCATATGACGGCCTCAGAGTGGACCTGGTACAGTTTGGGTTAAGAAGGAATAAACTCTGTCGTGCTCTCTCCATCTTCTTCTCGCACTCTCTGTCTCTGTGGGACTCCCCTTCCCATCACCCCTCAGCTCCTCTTCCTGCGCCACTTGGGGGCGCTGTGCCCGGGGCTCTGGGGCTCAGGCGCAGATGGCACCAGGGTGGGCTATGCCGTCACCTGGTTCTGCTCATGGTCGCCGTGTTCGGACTGCGCCCAGCACCTCGCCAACTTCCTGTCCCAGATGCCCAACCTGCGGCTTCGCATCTTCGTCTCCCGCCTCTATTTCTGTGACCAGGAGGACAGCCGGGAGAGAGAGGGACTACGGAATTTACAGCGGGCAGGGGTGCAAATATCTGTCATGACTTATAAAGGTAACGAGAGACTGGGAAATGCTAATATGTTGCTGTTAATACATTGTCATTGCTGAAACGACTGAAAGGGGTGGAGTTTTACAGTAAATCTGTATGGTGTTTGAAAGCACGTGACCTGCTAAATTATGTGTCCACAGATTATTTCTACTGCTGGCAGACGTTCGTGGCTCGCAAAAACCGGTGTTTTAAAGCCTGGAACGACCTCCACCAGAACTCTGTCAGACTGTCCCGCACACTGAGCCGTATCCTTCAGGTCATGATAATAACAGCTCCGTTTCTCCTATAATAATGTTTTATCTCTGTGTTATAACTGTGCACAAACGTGACACAATTTGTAACCAGAACTATACCTTTTCTGTTTAATTCTGTAGCCCTGTGAAACTGAAGATCTGAGGGATGGCTTCTCTCTACTGGGTCTTTGACGGAGAGTCTGAGATTTTGAAATTACATGAGAATAGCCTAAAAATTGAGATTTATGGTGCTGTGATACTGAATCCTGAGACTTGAACTTAACTTTTATTCTATAGCATTACATTTTTTGGATAAACTTATTGGGGGCGCTGTGTTGAAAACTACAATAAAGCATTTGCTCTTTTACACGTGTGAGTTGGTTTCATTCGTTTAGTGTTTTTCACATTTATTCCTGGCATGCTTTAAAAACTGCTTTAACTGCTTGTTTTCAAACCTCCCCCAAAAGCGCGGTAGATACGGGAAAGGACCGGTCCGCGCTCTTGTCGCGTGCGCGGATACACAGTGTACTACGACGTTAACGGAACCATTAACCATCGAGAACAGGCATCAACAAACAACCGTTTGAGTTAAAATCAAGATGGCAGCCGAAGGTGAATATGAGTCGATTTTGTGTGTCAAACCTGACGTCAGTGTTTACCGAATTCCACCGCGAGCATCGAATCGCGGTGTCAGGTAAGCGCTGGTCAAAGCGGAGCTGCGGTGCGCTGCGCTTTCACCTTGATTTCCGTTATCTGCATCTTACAGGTCAAGGGCAGTGGTACATCTGCTGAGCTCGTTGCTGACTGAATAGTCGTTTCCTAAACGTTTGTCCACATTAGGAGCGGTTATCGACATTAAGACCTGTAGTAAATTATCTTCGGTCGTTCCTGTGATGCACGTTGCGCCCGAGGTTTAGCGCGAGCGTCGTGGTGTGGCGCCTCTGAAGGCCGGTCGACCTGTTTTGGTTACAAGCGCGCCAAACACTTGATGGAAGCCTTGGGATATCAGGGTTATAGTTTGACATAAAATATGGAAGAAAATTAATCTCATAAACGATTTAGAAGGCGTTCAGATTAATCATTCTCAGCAGCAATTCCTTTTTGTGAACTTTGGTGACCTAGATGTCAAGAAAAAAATAGTTACGTGCGTAAACAATGCCTTGCCAACATATTTCACTTATGTGTGGGTGCGTATGTTTAACAATACGGCGAATAGTTGGCGACATTATGTTTACTTTTCGTTATGCTGACGTCGGTAGTTTCCGGACAACGAGTGGACAACACTAGTGGTGTATTTATTTGCGCTCGTAACTCATAGATGATTGGTTTATCCAGACTCGCGTGGGAGAAGATGCGTAGCTGGAGAACATTTCGTAGCCGTGTGGAAATGAGTAATAATGATAATAATGATGTTTAATAGGTCACCACAGGGCCCGCAGCTCATGACATCTGTCTTAAAGTAATTTGTTTTAGGAAACGGAAGTAAAATCATAAATTTGAGTTATATGACCGTTATTTGACCGTATGTTATCTAAGCCACGACCCCCCCCCAAGGCAAAGCCAGCAGTAATCTAGCCAACTGCACGCTCTCTCTTCCTTCTAGCATCACTCCTGTTTTTCAACAGGATCTGAATTGCCAGAAGAATATGATAATGTTTTTTACAGGAATTTTTCAGAAAATATTATACTCACATCACCTTAAGCTATATGTAATTAAGTACTCTGTGGCACTAACTGAGGATGATCCTCATGCTTTAACATGCCAGTATAACCTCCTAATGCAATCTCATAAACACGACTACAAAAGGCCCTAAGAGAGTTCACACTGAAAACACACACACATTTCGCTAGTTGCTCAGATTGATGTATTTGAGTATAAGTAAGTGTGTGTGTGTGTTTTGCAGGGCAGCTGATTGGAAGTTAGATGCTCCTGACTGGACAGGTCGGCTTCGGGTGACGGCCAAAGGCAAAGCTGCCTTCATTAAACTTGAGGATAAGATCTCAGGTTAGAGAGATCAACCACCACAACTGTGCACATGCACTTTTGATTCCCAATCCATCTAGAAGCAGTTTGGATGTAAAGCACATAGGGCATTTTAATCAAAACACATGGGCAGCCCAAACACAGCTTATTAGATTTGCAGCAGTTGTATATAAGAAAATTAGGCAAGAAAACTCGTGGTCAGGAACGTATGTTAAGAACATAGGCCCAGTGCCGAAAAAGATTTTGACTACCTACACATTGTTTTCAAGTATTACCTTGTCCTTTGGACTTGTAGTTTGGAGTTACAAGGGATAGAGGTTGAAATCTTTCCATTAAAAAAACTGGAACAACCCTTCATGAACTCGTGATGTTTGTTCAGTGGTTCGCTTTTACATAAACAGACTTGACAAGCTTTTGCCAGACATTTCTAGTACGCTGTCCTCAGCTGTGGTGTGTCTCTCGTGGTGTCTCTCTCGTGTCTTTCTCGTGGTGCTCTTTCACTTGACAGTTGGCCACCAAATAAAAAGGCCCACTTTCTTCTTCATTAGCAGGCTGCTTGTGGTGCTCTGGAGGAAACCCTTCCAGACTACATTGATATTAGAGTGGTTAGGGTTAGTCAGTTAGTAAATCCAGCAGCCTTTGCTGTTTTGGGCATCATGTACCTTTGTAGGGAGAAGGTGACAAAATATGTCAAAATGCAGAACTGTCATGCACTTATCAGCGGTAATGATGTAACGTCATTAATGATGTAACATCAGTAATGATGTAACGTCAGCTAGCTACAAAGACATTGCCATACTAATATAAATTTGAGGTTGTTATAAAGAAAAAAGCTCCGATTCATTGAAACAGTACAGTTACAGAATACAATGTTTGCTATCATTTATGAATGGAGGAAATGGATACTTACATTTGTGTTTTTCTTTGTTTGCTGAAAGTGAAGCAAACCAGTGGTAGCCTAGTGGATGGGGCTTTTTGGCTCCTCAGAAGCTCGTGGGTTTGAATCCCAGCTCTGCCAGGCAGTCACTGTTGAACAAATCCCATGCGGCTTAAAATGTCTGACCCTGCTCTCTCGAGGAAGCAGGTATATGTGAAGCAAACCTTTGGTGTGTTGTAGACATGTGTACATATAATGGCAAATAGATACATCCGGCCTAGGTCTTAACCCTTCTGATACATTTCTCATCACACTCTATTAAGAGTGTGGATATGATAAAGCTCCATTTGGAGGGTCGTGCAGCCCTAATACTTCTCCCTACCCCTGTTGTGGTGCAGGGCACTCGGGCCGTAGTGTTTCTTCATGAGATCCCATTCAGCAGTAACTTATCTCTGATATTGTTAAGACAGCAGATCGACTTTTAAATCTTAGATCAGTGTACATGTTTTAGACTGTTTTGTTTAAGAGGTGCAGGTGTTGTAACCCTGTGGCAAAGCTAGTTGAGATTAGGGCCAACAACACAGACAGGAGGGAACATAAAACTGGGATGAATCACGCTATTTAATTCCACTCAAAAATGTCAGTTGTTCTGGAACACAGTAGGCAGGAAGCTTACGTTCTCTCTCACGTAACACAAGATTGATTAATCCAAATATACTGTTTAGGCAAGGAATAGTCATTATTCCTGAGTTTGATGGCAATGCTGTTTTCCTCCAAACCTGTAGGGGAGCTGTTTGCCCAAGCCCCAGTGGATCAGTATCCCGGTATTGCAGTTGAAACTGTGAGTGACTCAAGCCGCTACTTTGTGCTTCGGATTCAGGATGACAGTGGTGGGTTAGAGCGAATTCAGATTCTCAGTCTGAATGAAATATTAGCTCCCCAAATTAGAAATCAACCCCCTGTTCTCTTCTGCTCGACAGGCCGGAGCGCATTCATTGGCGTTGGATTCGGTGACAGAGGAGATGCTTTTGATTTCAACGTGGCTTTGCAAGATCATTTTAAGTGAGTTTTAAAATCATTTTAAGTGAGTTTTAAGATCATTTTAAGTGAGTTTCCTCTATCTTTCTTTTCAATTTAATGCCTGTCTTTCTCTCTTTCTCTCTCTCTCTCTCTCTCTCTCTCTCTCTCTCTCTCTCTCTCTTTCTCTCTCTCTTTCTCTCTCTCTCTCTCTCTCTCTCTCTCTCT
>JAOXYF010000008.1:3069619-3087192 GCA_028565775.1 Sternarchorhynchus goeldii
TCTCTCTCTCTATCTCTCTCTCTCTCTCTCTCTCTCTCTCTCTCTCTCTCTCTCTCTCTCTCTCTCTCTCTCTCTCAGATGGGTGAAGCAGGATAATGAGCTGAGTGAGCAGGCTCAGGTTCCAGACTTGGGTCCTAAATTAGACTTAGGTTTTAAAGAGGGCCAGACCATCACTCTTAACATTGGGGTAAAGCCATGTTCTCACCTTCATCCCATTACCAATAAAACACCTGCCACTTATATATTAGTGCCTTACAGTGGCTGCACCGCATAGACTGAACAGTTAACAGTGCACTGCATAGACTGAACAGTTAACGGTGCACTGCATAGACTGAACAGTTAACGGTGCACTGCATAGACTGAACAGTTAACGGTGCACTGCATAGACTGAACAGTTAACAACAAACCTAACCCAGACTGATTTGTAATACTTACGTTATTTTAAGTTGTATGTTATTTTATCAATAATGTAATATGTCCTGCTTTCATGAAGAAAACCTTTTTTTTATTATGTGCCTTTGATGTTTTTCTAGCAAAGCAAAAAAAAAGATAAGACCCGCCCCCAAAGTTCAGGTGGGTTTGGACTCCTTCCGCCACCTCCAAGTGGAAGGATTGCTCCGCCTCCTTCAGCTGCCTCTACCAATCATAGCACAGAGCCACTGACTGGAGGCAGTGGCACAGGTATTGTGATAATTATTATCGTATTTCCCAAAGGTTGTCCAATTACAGAGGGCCTAGCAGGAGCTTTTGCTTATAGAGAATGTAAGATTGCCTGGCTGGACATTAAGAACACTGCCTACCACTCACCACTGAAATGGTCTCTGCTTTCTGGTGTTCATATGTTGGATTCTTTCTTTAGGTTGTTTGCTAGACTTAGACAGCACTAACTCAAATGCCCTGGCCCAGCCTAATTCCTCCAGTACAGCCGCAGACCTCTGGGGGGAATTCACATCAGACAGGTAAAACACAAAAATACAAAGGACTATAAATAGCAGTTCCCATTCATTCTGCGGGATGTTTAAATTTGAATCTAGCAGTGGTAGGTCTTCTCTTCACACCAGTGTTATGATTAAAGGTTCCACTCGCCTTTTCAGAGAATTGTATTTGGAGCATAGTTCAAATGTTATTTTCCTTCAGCTGCTGTTCCAAAATAGCTGTATTTACAAACTCAGTTTCCCAACATGCCTATGATCTTGTGGCATTGTGTTGCTGAAAGCTATAAGACTGATGTTTTTTTGTAGAAATGTCTTAGTCAGTTTGTGGCTAGGTTAAACAGGAAATGTTCCTTGGGTCAAACATTTCTATTGTAAACTTAAAATAAGATGTTACTTTGTACTGTAAATACTGTAATTACACTGTTCTTGTTTTATTTCAAATGGTTCTCAGACAATTTGTTGCCCCCTTGTGGACATAATTGGCTTAAAACCAAGTCAAGTATTATGTGATCAACTGTCAACATGAGCAGATAAAAAAAATTATATAAAAATCAGACCAATTTTTCTGATAAAAAAAAAGTCTCTTCTGAAGAGAAGTTTTCTGCACAAAAGCACATTTGTACAGTGTTTCTGTCTCCTGTCTCTTGCAGCTTGTCATCTCAGCCAGCAGATCAGGACTCTGTGAGCTGGGTTCAGTTCTGAGTGCTGGATCTCATACTCTCCTGTTACACTCCCTTTCTCTTTCTCTCTGTACCACACACACATACAAACCACATGTACCACACACACACACACACACACACACACACACACACATACAAACCACATGTACCACACACACATACCATATTATATCAAGCACAAATATCCAAGCTCATTTACAATTAAGTTCTACTTTTCCATTTGGTCTTTAAGATGGTAAAAGATAGAACATGATGGCATCTTCTATGAAATTTGAGAGTGAGGACCACAAAACCACTATAGCAATAGAAAGCTCTAACACTAACTAATGCATAATTTATAAAACTTCCAAATTAACCAAGAAACTTTGTGTTTATTTGTTTTCCTATTGCCACAGAATTAATGTGGGCAGACTATTGTATTGTTTCATAATGGCCTATTCATTAGGCTTTCATTGTTTTTATACTGTGTACAGTAGTGCTTGAAGGTTTGTGAACCCTTTAGAATGTTATATACTTCTGCATAAATATGACCTAAAACATCATCAGATTTTCACAGATTTTTAAGTTATTAAAGTAGATAAGGAGAATCCAGTTCAACAAACTGAAAATCTGATGATGTTTTAGGTCATATTTATGCAGAAATATAGAAAATTCTTCAGGGTTCATAAACTTTCAAGCACCACTGTATGTAAAATGAGGCCATAAAAAGGGCTTCATTTGGCCTTCCACACTCAAACACACACACACTCAAACATACACACTCAAACATACACACTCAAACACACACACACTCAAACACACATACACACACACACACACACACTCAAACACACACACACTCAAACACACATACACACACTCAAACATACACACTCAAACACACATACACACACTCATACATACACACTCAAACACACACACACTCAAACACACATACACACACACTCAAACACACACACACACACACTCAAACACACATACACACACACTCAAACACACATACACACACACTCAAACACATACACACTCAAACACACATACACACACTCAAACATACACACTCAAACACACATACACACACTCAAACATACACACTCAAACACACACACACACACACTCAAACACACACACACACACACACACACACTCAAACACACACACACACACTCAAACATACACACACTCAAACATACACATGCACACATTCAAACATACACACGCACACACTCAAACATACACTCACACATGCACACACACATTCACACGCACGCACACACACAATTTTCTTTCTGTTTTTCCATTCCTTCATGTTCTGTTCATTTTTTTACTTGGTTATAAGCATAGCAAATTGTTTATTAGAAAATTATTCTATTTATTATTTGTTTTTTGATTGTGTATATTTGTAAATGTATTACATTTAAAAGGAAAAGACCAAGTTTACTCCCAGCAACCTAATTTTCTAATGGATAAACAAAAGGGGTTCGATACAAATACATGTTCATTGTTGTCTTGAAAGTTGTCATGTTGCCCTCTAGTGTTGCAACTATGTAGTAACATTTGGTCCAATTGTAAGTACCGCACTGCTCAGAAACGTCACTGCTCTTTCCTGATGACATGCAATAATATATCAGGCACTTATATGCAAATCAATTCATGCACTGAGAAAGTTTCTCAGCATTTTCATCTCTGTCTCCAGTGAACCGCAGTTATGTGTCATGTGTAACTGAACCAAACGGACCCTACAGCACCAGTGGATTTGCTGCAGGGATGTACGAGTAAATGACATTATACATAACATGTAAATACAGGTATACAGCGGTCAAAGTCATGACGTCATGCAGTAAAACGTGAGATTTTAGACACGTCTGTGCAAGTACATCATCTTATATCAAGTGTGTCACGCTTGGCGAGAATATTTTAGTGAGCTTTTAAGAGTCATGTGCAATTTTGTTTGTATTTAATCTCTGATGATGTTTATTTGTGACTGGGGAGAGCTGCTGTTGTTTCTCCAAAGCCGGGAACACAATCTGGAGTGATGTTGTCCTGGTTTACCACTGCTTCAAACACTTCTGTATGTCCATTCACACTATATAAGAACAGCAAGGTATTCTCTGAAAAGTCTGTATATTGCAAGTGTATGTTCAAGTCCATGCAATAACAAAGTCATGAGAAAGCTGTCTTTTCTTTGTTTGACAGATGTCTGCTTGATCACAAAATGTAAAACCAAATAATGATATTTATCAAATAATGAAATTTATCAAATAACGATGATATCAAACTTGACTGGAAATATACAATTGTTTATTTGCTAAGGTGCAAACTTTCCTATTTAACATACACAGAATGAAATGTATAGATACAAAATCATTACATGAATAAAAATGCACTCATGAGATACTGATAACATACTGAAAATGATTCATTAATAGACATATTCAACATCTCAATGAAGTAAAAATAAAAACATTCAGTCAAGTGATTGAATGTTCAGTTAAACCAGAACATGGAGCAGGTCATGAGGAATATGAACAGTACAGTTAAACCAGAACATGGAGCAGGTCATGGAACAGTACAGTTTGTCTGTTCACTGAACTACAACATGTATTTATTATTAAAAAAAGGAAATAGAGGTTTGGGCATCAGTTTAAAGTTTTATTTGTTTAAATGAGTCCTTTCCCTACCTCATCTCTTTTGTTCTTTTGTCCCTTGATTGATCCATCCATCCATCCATCCATCCATTTCCCTTGATGCTCTTATGTTTACTTCTCTCTCCCGTTCTTCCTTTCACACCAATACTTCATTTTGCTTGTTCTGTTTTTACGATGATAGCAGTGACCTCTGATTGACCTCTGAACTCGTTTGGGCCACCCAGATTTCTCTCTGCATAGTTCCGCTTGAGAGCGAGAGAGACAGAGTTGGAAAGAAATGATGTTCAATATCTCAGAAGCAAAGAGAGCTGTGGTCTACCACCTTTAGAGTAGATTACAGTACAAGCTTCATGAACGTCTTTGATATGGAAGGTTTTTGACATACATTTGATGTATGACAAGGACAGTCATGTAACTGGTGTGTTTATTAAGTGACCCACCCTTGAGCTCCTCTTCCTGCTGACACACAGTCCTCACACAGATCTCTTTGTTGA
Source organism: Sternarchorhynchus goeldii (assembly GCA_028565775.1). Lineage (NCBI taxonomy): Eukaryota > Metazoa > Chordata > Actinopteri > Gymnotiformes > Apteronotidae > Sternarchorhynchus > Sternarchorhynchus goeldii. The sequence continues at coordinate 3,074,380 of JAOXYF010000008.1, forward strand.
TCACGTAGACTCGTAGGAGACTAGGAGACACAGTTAAGGTGTTATGTGTGTATTTCGCCATTTTATGTTTGATACAGGCAGAGATAGAAAAGAACACTGGAGAACTTGGTGCAGTCCAAAGGTGTGTGTGTGTATGTTTGTGTATGTATGTTTGTGCGTGTGTGCATGTGTGAGTGTATGGGTGTATGTTTGTCTATGTATGTTTGTGTGTGTATGTGTTTGTGTGTTTGCATGTGTATGTTAGTGTGTGTGTTTGTGTGTGTGTTTGTGTATTTGTGTGTATGTACGTGTGTGTTTGTGTATTTGTGTGTGTGTACGTGTGTGTGTTTGTGTGTACGTGTGTGTTTGTGTATTTGTGTGTGTGTACGTGTGTGTTTGTGTGTACGTGTGTGTGTGTTTGTGTATTTGTTTGTGTTTGTGTATTTGTGTGCGTGTACGTGTGTGTGTTTGTGTATTTGTGTGTGTGTACGTGTGTGTGTGTGTGTGTACGTGTGTGTGTGTGTACGTGTGTGTTTGTGTATTTGTTTGTGTTTGTGTATTTGTGTGCGTGTACGTGTGTGTTTGTGTATTTGTGTGTGTGTACGTGTGTGTGTTTGTGTGTACGTGTGTGTGTGTTTGTGTATTTGTGTGTGTGTGTACGTGTGTGTGTTTGTGTGTACGTGTGTGTGTGTTTGTGTATTTGTGTGCGTGTATGTGTGTGTGTTTGTGTATATGTGTGTGTGTGCACGCATTACCTGTACAAGCAGAGGGACTGGATACATCTCTTTATGGGACGGTGGACAGAGTACATCCTGGTGCAGGGGTATGTTTCCTCTCTGCAGTCTACAGGGTATAGTAACTGTAACACTCATGCCTTTCTCTCTCTCATACATATAGAATATCCACACACACACTAACCTTGTGTTCCTATAGTGCTTTCTGGGAATTGATCCGTTGCTGAAAAATAAACGAGCCATTAGATGACATCACAATAGAAGTACAAGCCACACACACACGTTCTGACTTCTGTACAATAAATGTGGTTTATCTGGTTAAAACCATTATGGAATGGTTTCCCTACCCGTCTGCTGGGCCCAGACGACAACCAGTCCTGTGGAGGAAAAAACGCAACTGCTTATTGGTTGAGAAGAATACATGATCCTTCTGACACTAATTAATATAATCACTTTGTGTTGTGCTGTTTGGAATGTTCTTATTACCACAGAAACAGCCCAAGAGCATGACAGTTGAGTAGCTCCCCATCTCTCTGGGTGCTGACCAATCACAGCCAAGGCACTGTGGAGAAGATTAGGATGGAACCACTCTGAATCTCTGAATTTTAACATATTTTTGCTGCTCTGGGTTTCAACTCGGCCTGTTTGAATTAAAGTGCATGAAACTTTCCATTTGCTTTGTTGTGATCTACTTTTTCTTCCTCTTTAGACATTCAGGCATGAAGCTAAATAGCTCAAATGACAAGAGAGTGAGAGAGAGCGAGAGAGTGAGAGTGAGGGAGAGCAAAAGAGTGAGAGTGAGGGAGAACAAGAGAGTGAGAGTGAGGGAGAGCGAGAGAGTGAGAGTGAGGGAGAGCAAGAGAGTGAGGGAGAGCGAGAGAGTGAGGGAGAGCAAGAGAGTGAGAGTGAGGGAGAGCAAGAGAGAGAGTGAGGGAGAGTGAGAGTGTGGGAGAGAGTGAGAGTGAGGACACAAAAATTCACCCTGCATCTACTTCATCCAAAGTCTTTTATTTAGGGATGTGTTCATGATTCCAACCTGTGTCCTTACTCTGTAATTAAAGGATATTAGATACAGCTGTTTCAGCCCTCCTCTCTCTCTCTCTCTCTGTCTCTCTCTGTCTCTCTCTCTCTGTCTCTCTCTCTCTTTCCTTTTAGACTGGATTTCCCGCAGTAAATGTTGTTTCAGTAACATCTTGGAGTCCAAGACATGATTTCACTCTAAAGAATGTGTTTTCCAATCCCTCCAAACACACACACACACACACACACACACACACTCTCTCTCTCACACACACACACACACACACACTTTTTCAGGAGCACTGTAAAGTGCACTGTGCACAGTGGCAAAAAGCAAATAAATCAGAAAATTACATGGATGCATATATCTCTTTCTTGCACACACACAGAACACCTCAAACTATTTCACTGTTAATGTGAAAATAACATTACGCATGTGATAATACTACTGAATAAAGTTAATAATGTGTAAATAACATTTATACATGTGATAATACTACTGAATAAAGTTAACAATGCTGCCTGACTCTGCATAATGAAAATAAATCTTATTTCAACACCATGTTTAACAATGAATTCAATAACGTGCATTGTTAGTGTAAAGTAGTAGGACATGCTAGCTGAGATGTCAGAATTCAGTAGATTGTATAAGAATTCAGAAATAGTTTTAATACTTACACTTTTACTTTGTTGCTTCTTTTGTTGTCTGAATGTTTTGTCTTTTTCTCCTTACACTCCTCCTTCCCCCCCCTCTCTCTCTCTCTCCCTCTCTTTCCCTCTCTCTCTCGGTATGTTCCCAGAATTACTGAATGTGGGAATGGCAATTTGCAGTGATGAAATATCCTGCCTGGCAGATGGCTTCAAATAGACAAATGACCAGTTTTAACCATATGCACTGTAGCAAAATTATCATATTGCAGTTGAAACCTTATATAACCAACTTATTGATCAATATCTATCTATCTATCTATCTATCTATCTATCTATCTATCTATCTATCTATCTATCTAGATAGATAGATAGATAGATAGATAGATAGATTGATTGATTGATTGATTGATTGATTGATTGATTGATTGATTGGTAGAAGAGTCCATTTTTAATGTGTGCTTTGTACTTCAGGAAGCCTTCGGTTCAGTTACCCACCATGTACACTAGGGAACAGCACAGGGCCTCATCAGCAAAGCCGAGCTGATGCACATGACGCCCTGCTGTTTGTACTTCTGTGGTAATGCCAGGCTTCTGACTTTGTTAAAAATCTAAATTGTTAATCATATGAGATAAACCAGAAATGAGCTGAGTCCTATTGTCTCTTGGGTTCAGAGGTTTTTTTATTAGGACACGTTGCTAATAAAGGTTTCGGACTCATTTCTGTTGGTTGTCACTCTTGGGCCCTTGAAGATAACACCGCATACCGTGTCATGCACGTACGTTCAAAAAAAGTGCAGTGGTTTATACGGTATAGCTGCTTCAGGCGGAATCTCACGGAACGCATGTGTTGCCCAGGAATGCGAGTTTAACAAGGTCCACAGAGTAGCCAGTGGAGAAGAGCCGACGACATCTTGATAAATACATTCAGTGTTAACCTGAGACATGCCTGAGTTTAGCGTGTACAGAGAGATGTGAGCCGGCCATGCTTGAGGCAGGAGAGGGTCCAAGAGACGTGAGCTGCAGGGGGTTTCATCCACATGGATAAGGAACACATGCCCGGCGGTAAACACTGGATCATCTCCAGACATGTTTATAGGTGGAAGGCATATTTGTTTCCTGCTATCTGTGAAGTTCTCTTCTGAGGTTCAGGAGAGCTTATCCTCTCCTTACCAGTACTTGTTGTTCTTTTGATATTAGCTGTACTGAGCTTCTTTCTCAGTGCTAATCATATTGTTTGACTTTTAATTTGCAATATCTTTCTGGTAATAACATTTATTTGCCTTTGTGCTGTATCCAGACTCATACTCTCTTTTTTTTGCAGTGTTAATGTTAACAGAGTGACAATGGCGTTAGAACATGTTTTACAGTTTCTGGCTGTTTACTGCATCTGTAAAATCTTTCTGTTAGTTTGAGGGAACAGTATGTTTACTTTAAATACCACCTGCTCCAGCTGTGTTAGCAGGTTAAACAGCATGTTTACCACACCTTATAAAATGACAGAGACCATTTAGATACCTTAAATTTCTCTGTTTGGGCACACCAAGATCAAATATGCTTTATATGAAAAGCTGTATTAATTAAGATCTTCATCTCCATGAGCCGTTGATGTAAAAGGCCCATTTCCAGCCACTCGGTTACAGCAGATGACAGAACTGTGCAGTACTGGGCTGATGAGGAATCCTGTCACTAACGTCGAGACCAATCGCTCAGTATATCATGATGATGTTTCTCACAAAGTAGTTTCGAAATAGTCCTTTCCTGGAGGAACAACTGGGGTCCGTGTTGACATTGCTTTCGGTGGCAAGAGCGCTGAACTGTTCTCTGTGCTGAGGCCTGAGCTGGATCCCACCCCACAGTGCCCCTGTCTATTCTCTGTGCTGAGGCCTGGGCTGGATCCCACCCCACAGTGCCCCTGTCTGTTCTCTGTGCTGAGGCCTGTGCTGGATCCCACCCCACAGTGCCCCGGTCTGTTCTCTGTGCTGAGACCTGAGCTGGATCCCACCCCACAGTGCCCCTGTCTGTTCTCTGTGCTGAGGCCTGGGCTGGATCCCACCCCACAGTGCCCCTGTCTATTCTCTGTGCTGAGGCCTGGGCTGGATCCCACCCCACAGTGCCTCTGTCTGTTCTCTGTGCTGAGGCCTGGGCTAGATCCCACCCCACAGTGCCCCTGTCTGTTCTCTGTGCTGAGGCCTGTGCTGGATCCCACCCCACAGTGCCCCTGTCTGTTCTCTGTGCTGAGGCCTGTGCTGGATCCCACCCCAGAGTGCCTCTGTCTGCCAGCCCTTTCTGGCTCTCCTGCACCCATCATCAATCTTTCTCTTTCTGCTCTCACCTGTTGCTGTTGACTCTGAATGCTATTCCTGTCCGCTGGCATGTATTGACGGCCGCCTCTCTGCGTAACATTTCGTTCATATCTGCGATGTCTTCAGACCGATCATGAATTCCACACCAGCTCGGCTGAATGCATCCAGTTGCTGCATCCATTTATGAGATGAACGTGGCTCTAATCTCAAATGTTTGTGGGCCTTTTAGGGATACCAATGTTTATTACCATTCAGCACCCCCCTCTGCACTTATACACACAGGACCAGAGGCTTGTCTGGTGGTACATGCAGTCCAGACCATGCAATAATCAGTGATGCCTTAATGGCTGATGCGTGAGTTTCCTGTGTGTTCAGTTCTAGCCGCAGTGAGCTCGCAGCACGCCTGTTCCTGAAAGAGAGCGAACCAAGCTTGATGTGGCTCCACCGTGGTTTGACCTGCACTTGAACCCAGGAGATGACGCTGCTGAACAGGAGAAGGGTAGATCACTGTATTCCCTGTTCGGGACTGGACAGAACGGAGAGAGAGAGAGAGAGAGAGAGAGAGAGAGAGAGAGGGTGCGCAAGAGATAGAGAGAGGGCGAGCAAGCAAATGAGTGAGCAGAGAGAGTGACTGAACTGGGCGGCTGGCTGGGTAGGGGTGAGTTCAGAGAGTGACTGAACTGGGCGTCTGGCTGGGTAGGAGTGAGTTCAGAGAGTGACTGAACTGGGTGGCTTGTTGGGTAGGGGTGAGTTCAGAGAGTGAGCAAGAGTGAAATGTACAGCGCCGCAAAAGGAGGGAGAAGGCGAAGGACACAGAGAGGTGCTGATGTGTTGGACAACGTAAATAGATGGACGGAGGGCTATTTATAAAACTGCCCACGCCAGGGCTTACATGGGCTTCACAAAGAGCTGCAGAGCTGGAAGGACAGATTTGAAATGAATTTCAAAAGACATTAAGACATATGGGGGGGGGGCGGTGTTTTCTCTCACAGCACTAAATGAAGAAGCGAATCGGGGCGGCAGGAGCACGGGTTTGAGAGGGCGTGGGCTTGTGAGGGCGGGGTTTGAGAGGGTGGGCGTGGGCTTGTGAGGGCAGGGTTTGAGAGGGTGGGCATGGGCTTGTGAGGGAGGGGTTTGAGAGGGTGGACAAAGGGTCAGTCGGCTTGATTAATGCCACCCGGGACGCAGAGCACAGCATCAGTTGGAAACCTGGTTGCACTTTCACATCTCTGAAATGTCTAAATCTCCAAACAGCACTGCATGGTACCTCAGCCACATGCCTGTGTTTTGAAACATTCCTCACAGTTCTGGGCAGACTTTTGATGATGTATTTAATGGTTGGTTTTGCTCAGCAGGACAGAGTTTAACTGATAAAACACATATATGTTTTTAAAGGTGCAAATATAAAGTTTATTCGAATATTTTACATCTGACATGATAGAAGGAAACTGAAAGAATGACATAACATACAAGTTACTTCACTCTGTCTATTAGTACAGCTAATCTACAGCTCGTCTACAGGTTGTTCTTCCTGAGACGTTTTTTATTTGGCAAAAACAACGTCTTTAAAATGAGCTCTAGTTATTGGAACAATACAAACCAAACAGCATTGATACAATATGCATATGGTACTTTGTGCAGGAAAATATGAAATTATTGATATGTCCATATTCATAATTACATGATTTCTTAAATTCCATTATTTAATGTTTGCTTGTTTAAAAGCTTCTAGATGAGCGGCATTCAGTCGGCTGGTAAAACTTTACATTGAGTAGGCTAGAAAACAAGCTGGTAAAAACTTACATCCTAATTCCATATTTAGTAGCTTCACAACCAAATGAATTGTAGTCCCTCCAGATTTATGGTTCAGCAGATGGTTTATCTCCACATTTATCTCACCAGCTCATGTTCAACATTATATTTCTAGTTAAACTGTTGCATGTGTTTTTTAACCTTGCAGTAATGCTTGCAGAAGTACACTGAGATGATGCTTTACAAACATTCTTAAAAACCATTAAGATCATTTGAAATTTAGCCACAGACAATACATGTCATTTTATTAAATTAATTTCTCTTTAACTGTTCCATTTACTTTGAAATCCAATTTGGTATGTTTATGATAATTCATAATTGAAATGGGTGGTTTCTACTGTCTAACTGATTAATTTCTTTGTTTACACTATTTGTATTTTAAACTACTTAATTAATTAAACTCAGCAAATCACGCTGAATAATGCGCAAAAATGTTTGTACTGAAAATAATATATAATTTCTAGTCTACACATACATAATGTAAACTCTGAGGTACATTGACAGCAGGTTTCTGTATTGGTGTGGTATGTTGTACTTGGTTGTACCACATCTTGCAATCCTCACAATATAATCCTCACAAAATAATCCTCACAATATAATCCTCACATAATTCTGTATCACAATATAATCCTCACAATATAATCCTCACACAATTCTGTATCACAATATAATCCTCACAATATAATCCTCACAATATAATCCTCACATAATTCTGTATCACAATATAATCCTCACATAATTCTGTATCACAATATAATCCTCACAATATAATCCTCACATAATTCTGTATCACAATATAATCCTCACAATATAATCCTCACATAATTCTGTATCACAATATAATCCTCACAATATAATCTTCACATAATTCTATATCACAATATAATCCTCACTTAATTCTGTATCACAATATATCCTTGTATGAATGTCACACACTCTTACATAGAAAAAAGTTACAAAAACATATGAGACCAGATACACACTGTTTTCCTAAATATACACAGTTTTCAGTCCAAAGTAATTTTTTTCTATCTCTCTCCTCTCCCTTCCCTTCTATTGTCCACTCCTCCACCTCGCACTTTTCTGGCCTCCTCCTGCGCCTCCTGCTCTCTTCTCTTCTCCTCCTGCTCTGTCTGCAGCAGCCAGGCTCCGCCCAGGTAAGAGAGTACCTCCTCGGGTCCTGCACGGAGCTGGGGCACCGGGTGGAGCAGCTGCCTGAGCAAGGTGAGGGCTAGGGAGCTCAACGACTCGAACTGAGGAGGTACCACCACTGCGTCTTGTTCCTCCTCGCCACCTTTTCTCTTTTCCCTCGCCTTGGTGCTGCAGATGTCTCCTCCTTGCTTGCGATTGTCCCCGTGTTTGTTGGCTCTGGTGTCCTTCTTCTCCGTCGCTTGCGTGCGGTTGAACCAGTCTATGAACACACGGAAGGCAGGGTCGTCCGACGTGCTCTCGTCCCAGGGGAAGCAGCTGGTGAGCAGGCAGTATATGAGGATGCCAAGGGCCCAGCTGTCTAGGCTGGGCTCCACCAACACCCAGATGTCGTCCATTTCTTCCTCCTGCTCTTCCCCACTTCCTGTCTTCCTCTCCTTGGCTTGTTCCATCTCGGGGACGCAGAAGGGAGAGTCGTACCAGACGGCACGTACCTGGCTCCCCTGGGCTCGCACCAGCCCGAAGTCGCCCAGTTTGACCCAGTGGCACCTGGGGTCACAGAGAAACACGTTCTCGGGCTTGATGTCGCGGTGCACGAAGCCCAGGGAATGCAGGTAGGACACAGCACCACTCAACTGAGACATAACACACTGAACCTGCTCCTCCCTCACCCCTGCCTGCAGACAGACACACGGACAGACAGACACACAGACAGATAGACACTGAGGCATGAAAAGAGAGACAGGTGGAAAGAAAACAGAAACAAGAGCAGGAAGGGCTGCTGATCCATCATGAATTCCTTGTTCTGCCTTTGTCACTATTCTCAGCAGTGCACTATTACTCTGTCTTTTTCATTTGGCTGATGACAGGTTGAGTTGATTCACTGGAGTAAAAACATGTGCATGCATATATGAACAAATCTTACCCTGCCGTGTACCTAAAGGAGCCTCACAGGTGCCTGTTTATCTTAGTACACATACAGGAATGTGCTGCACTGAATGGCCACTCTATTAGAGACACCTGCATGATTGGAGCTTCCCTGTATGGAAATTAGATATGTGACTCAGGAGTGTAGCATAAAATCAAATGAAAAAGTTTTCCTTGGATTGGTTCCAATGTGAATCCACAGAAGAACGGGAAAATCGAGCAATCCGAGCAACTTTAAATGAGGCATTGTCCTTAGGCGTAGACTAGCCAGGGCCAGTATTTTAAAAACTGCCAATTTTGTGGGTTTTCTTGTGAAACATCAAACGTAAACCGAGAATGGTGTGATCGAGGCAAAGCATCTAGCGAAAGGGTATCCTGTAGATGTAAACTACTTGTCAACCATAGGGGGCTGAGGGGGATGCCAAGAATCTTCAGAGGATAAAAGAATGAAAAAATTGGATCGCTGAGCAGTGGAAAAACATTGTCTGGTCAGATGAATCCCGATTTCTAATGCACCATGTTGATGGGAGGACCAGAATCTGGTCCAAGCAACATGAATCGATGTGCACTTCTTTTCATTTCTTAACAGTTCATACTGGAGGAATTGGAGTAATGGTGTGGGGAATGTTTGCTTGGCACATCATGAGTCCTCTGATACCCATGGATTGATATTTGGACAAGAGGCCTCACCTAAGGACTACCTAAGCCTTGATTAACCCGATCAAGTTTGTCCTTTCATAGCAGCTGTTTACCCTATGGCAGAAGCATCCTGTACTCATGCATTGGTTCCAGGAACATGACCGGTGTGTTTTCCTTGCTTCACTTTGCCTTCATAGTCTCCAGATCTTAATCACATAGAGCATCTCTGGGACGAGGTGCGGCCTATTCAGAGTATGTCAGTATCTCCATCTCATTTGTGGCATCTGTTAGAAGCTCTCCTGTCTGCAAGGGCCAAGATTCCTGCAGAATGATTTCAACCCCTAGTGGAATCAAAGCTATGATTAATTGCCGCTGTTCTGAAGGCCAAAGATGGTCCAACGTGCTACTAGATGGGAGTGTCTAATAAAGTGGCCATTCAGTCTATGAGGCTGTGATTTATTAGATGTGTTTGGTCCAATCAATGAAAAAATCTGAAAACCAAATCATGTCAGCGTATGTTATATGTTCGTAAGGAGTCAGTATATTGAAGTGAAGAGCAAAAGAAAAGTAAACACAGACTGCACGTGGCTGGATTCCAGCATGAATTATTCAGGCCAGCCTCACCTCTGACACAATGACGTCATATAGGTCTCCGTAGAGGGCAGCCTGCTGGGCAAACACGTAGTGGGAGGGTGTGGAGAAGAAAATTCCAAGGGCACGAGTGAGGGAGGGATGTGTGCAGAATGACACGGAGAGGTTGTATTCACGCAGGAAGGAGTGGAGAGTGGTAGAAGAGCGAGGGAAGAACTTCAGGGCCATAGGGGTGCCTAGAGGAAAGGTCACAGGTCAAGGATTACCTATTGGATCATGTTTTTGAATAAGTGGTCAGGGGTACTTAGAGAGAAGGTCAGAGGTCAAGGGTTGGTTATTGGATCATATGTTCATATTGATGTACAGGGTGAGGAGGTGTCTGCGTCGCTGTATCAGTGGTAACAGGAGTGCTAGAAGCAAGTTGTGCAGGCAAAACATTTACATTTGATTCTGACCCTCATCACTCAACATTTGGTTCTGACCCTCATCACTCAACATTTGTTCAACGCTCATCACAAGGCACCTTTCTATTTGTGCTGTTCCTTGCCTGGATCACACAGATTTACGATATGTGTTCTCTCCTGTTTCACTTTATCAGACTCAGATTTATAATGCATGTTCTCTCCTGTTTTACTGGATCAGACTGAGACAGATTTATGATGTGTTCTTTCCTGTTTCACTGGATCAGACTCAGAAAGATTTATGACGTGTTCTCTCCTGTTTCACTGGATCAGACTCACACAGATTTATGACATGTTCTCTCCTGTTTCACTGGATCAGACTCAGACAGATTTATGACGTGTGTTCTCTCCTGTTTCACTGGATCAGACTCAGACAGATTTATGACGTGTGTTGTGTCTCACTGACCTTTCTGGCGGTGCACAGCCAGCATGACCTTGCCGTACGAGCCCTGTCCCAGCTTCTTGATCACTTTGAAGTGCTCCGAGGTCACCAGTGATGTCATAGACTGAGCCGTGAGGTAGCACAGTTCTTCCAGCTCCTGCTTGGGGTCCTGATAACTCAACAGCAAGAACATTTTTCATCAGCCCTCATTGTTCCCTCATGATGCTCATATTTTCCAAGCTGAATTTAAACCACAGGTGTGAGAATTCACAAGTGCAGGCACCGTCTGTCAATTGACACGTCAACAGATCCGCTGCAGAAGACAACACAGTGTGTGACAGAATCCCCCTTTGGTCAGCACCAGGGTCTTCATGTTCACGTCGAGCGTGGGAGCGATGCTGCCATCAGCCTCACTGACTTGTACAGCTGCACGAAACAGTAGCTTCGGTCTGCTCATCCTTTTGTAACCCATTGCAATCATGGTCCAAACTCATACTATATTTGTCACGTTCTGCAGTTATCAGGCGTAGTCTAAGCTTGTTACCCTTCATTTAGAGATGTTTGTCATGCCACCACATCCTTTAACAACTTGTGCTAAACCCTCTCAAGCCCTCCCTCCCCCCCCCCACCCCAAGCACAAGTGGTATTCCATGCAATTCCGCGGCTTTAGCAGGTATTCCGTTATTAGCCGGATCGAGTGTGTGTTAGGGTGGGTACAGCATGCAGATCAGGCACGTAGTGCCAGGAGTGTGTTCTGCGTTGCTAAGCAACCTGAAAAGTAGGAGAGCTGAGCTGATAGAACTGCTGCAAACCCTGACCCACTTCCACATTGAGCTGCTGTAAACCCTGAGCCACTTCCAGCCAGACACGTGGCACAAATTGTAACATTTCCCATATGAGGTCGGTCCTCTGGGTCTTAAATGAAATTAAAAATGCTAAAAACTGTGCAAACGAGCTTGACCTGATCAGATCAACTGTTTCACACTGAGCGTTTCTGATTCATTTTTGTTGTTTTTTCCTTTAACTTTTGATCGTGGGTGAAGTTGATCTCATTGTTCTTGTATCTAACAAAGTTTCATCCAACATTTCATCTTCCCTGTTTTCATGTTTTTGTGGTGTGCTTTGAATTACCACTATATATGAAAGGTGCTTAGATAAAGAAAGAAAGAAATAGATAGATAAATAAACTTGCCTTTTTTAGTGCAGCAGAGACCGTTCAAAAATGAAAAGCTTGCTTACATTTAAGCGTTTGCGCTTCCATCCCCATAGACCTATCAATATCCAGCCCGTACGGCCGATGCTAAATGAGCAGTGTGGTGTTACTGAGAACCGTTTACCAGATGCACACAGGGGCTCTTGGATCCTGCCGCCCGCCCCGCTGCCCTGAGCACTTCCAAGTTTTTAGCTGCCCTAGCACACTTATCAGCTCACGGAGAGCCTGATAATGAGCTGGTGAGCAGGATTCAGTGTGTTCCAGCAGGGAAAACTTGAAACTGTGCAGGGCAGTGGGGCCTCAAGACTGGAGCTGAAACCCCTGACAGATGAAACTGTTATTACTGTTATTACAAGCTAAGCAAATGGAGTGAGAGAGTATATATTGCCCAGATGGAGAACTACCATTGTCTATAAAAGCGTGATAAGTTGTGGTACTTCAAGTATATAATTACACTGGTATTAAACAGCAAACACACTGTGAAAATTCATTTGACTCTGGCCAGGTCATTTTGCTTGTTCACTTCTGTACTCCTGCCCATTTAAATTGCAAATCTGCTTTTTGACAATATCTGCATCTGTATTCAGTGAACCATGTAGGAATAGTCCCTTTTTATATAGTCCAATATAATGTATAGGAATAGTCCCATAATATATTCCCATATAGGAATAGTGCTTTTTTAATCTGGACAAACTGGATAAATGAACACATTGTGCTTCGTACATGGTTAACTGTGATGGACTAAGACTATGTCTGTGATCAACAAACACCAGAGGACATTGGGTAACTCCAGGCTGTTTTCAGTGGTTCAGTGTTATACTGAACTCATATCTGTGGCTCTTCAGAAGGGTTCAGGACAGGGCTCCCACTGACCCTGGTTCAGTGTTATACTGAACTCATATCTGTGGCTCTTCAGAAGGGTTCAGGACAGGGCTCCCACTGACCCTGGTTC
>JAOXYF010000008.1:3126164-3136929 GCA_028565775.1 Sternarchorhynchus goeldii
TACTGGATTTAACTATCTGATTACTCTCCACACAATACTACTGGATTTAACTATCTGATTACTCTCCACACAATACTACTGGATTTAACTATCTGATTACTCTCCACACAATACTGCATCACAAAAATCACACACAAAACAGGTCCGAGCTGCTCGAGTGCACTTTGACATTTGCTAATCTGGTGTTGTCCTTTGTCTTGTAGATCTTTGTGGAGTTTATGTCGGTGTTCGACTCACAGAAGGCCATGCAAGGGTTAACAGGAAGAAAGTTTGCCAACAGAGTGGTGGTGACCAAATACTGCGATCCAGATGCCTACCACCGCCGAGACTTCTGGTAGAGGTGGAGAGGAGCCTGTCAGAGAGAGAGAGAGGAGTGTATGGAATTTACAATCCCCTGTCCCTTTTGTGTGTGTGTGTGTTGTTTTTTTATATATATCTATCTATCTTAGGGTTGTGAGAGGGACTGAACAGTTTTTAGTAAGACCAGTAACCCAGCTGGTGTCTGTGTGCTGCCCACCAGTCACCAGTGGTGTTACTGGCCATATTGGCCCCGCCGGCCAACAACTTTTTAAATGTATCTCGCGTATGACCTCCCCTAAGGTGTGGTACATTTGACCTTTCAATGACCTTTCAACACAGTTCCGTGAGAAAAAGCCTCTGCTTTCGAGAATAAATTAGGCCTGATGTTGAGAATAATCGTGAACATTAGTACACCGTGATTTCGTGTATTCACTCTCACATGTTTTGGAAGGTCGAGACCCTCCTCTTGACGTTGTAAAGCTCTCCGGATGAAAGGAACAGGGCAGGTGTTCTGCTCAAGAGAAGTTGGTAGAGGCAGATGTGGTCGAAGGAGAGGCCAAGTGGGGGTTCTTGACCTGAGGGATACATCCTTTTGAACAAGGCAACCAGAAATGGCCCACAGCTAGAGGAAGGGGAAAGTAATTGTTCACTACAAGTGTAAAGTTAGAATCAACTGTAACATTAGACTGAATTGGCTGAGCAAAAAAGAGCACAGTTTCATTAACACGTTACGGACCATGCAGCGACTTGCTTTCTCTGTATATAAAAGAAGTTCAATACACAAACTGGCTACTGCAAATGTTTATTTTAAGTTTGTGTGGTTCTCTCCCCCTTCTTTCCTCTACTGAACGCCGTCGGCTCATTCTCTCTCTATAGAGCACCGTCGGCCCTTTCTCTTTCTCTCTCTCCTCCATCTCTTTCTCTCTCTCTCCTCCATCTCTTTCTCTCTCTCTCCTCCATCTCTTTCTCTCTCTCTCTTCCATCTCTTTCTCTCTCTCTCCTCCATCTCTCTCTCTCTCTCTCTCTCTCTCCTCCATCTCTTTCTCTCTCTCTCCTCCATCTCTTTCTCTCTCCCCCATCTCTGTCTTTTTATAAAGTTTTTCTCTTGCAGGTTGTTTTGTCTCAAACACCATCTAATGAAATTTGTACCCAGTGGGGGAGAAAATGACCCCCCCCTCCCCTTTTATACATTCTGTATCTAAGTGTTCACTGCTGTTTTGTAAAGCTGTAATAAGCTGAGCGGGTTGATTTAATCCAGTGCTTCTTCATACGAGGACCAGTAGAATGGTTTGGCGTTACAGTCGAGTGTTCCCAGCGTGTTTCTGCATAACCCCCTCATCTCATTGTTTTGTGTGATCAGGTCGTAGGCCAGCAGTAACTGTCTGTCTGAGGTCCTGTGGTCCTCTTCACTCTGTACTGCTCACTGCAAGGTGTAGAGTTTAGCTCTTCATTTGAGAACGTCTGACTGCGGTGAGGCAAATGGTATTGGACTCTTTTAAAAAGATGGGGGCACACAAATTGTGACTCCACAAATTTTGTGGGTGGGAGGGTTGGGGGATGTTTCTGCCACTTGCCTTTCTGTCTTCAGTTGTGGTTTTTTTCAATGTAATTTCTCAAATTCATAAATAAAACAATCTTAGAAAAAAAAAGTTAGTGGATATTTATATTGTCAATGTTGCATCTCAGTTCCAGACTAAATCAACATCAGTGTTTATAGAGATGATCTCACCTGACTTTCACTCAGTGGCCTCTAACAATATATAAAAAAACCCTTTTTTTTTTTATAAATAGTTGAATGAGACATGTACAAGAACATGCCTGTTTATAGGTGTTGGTCATAAAATTTGAATATCATGAAAAAGTTTATTTCAGTTATTCTATTCATCCATTACACACAGACATATTTCAAATGTTTTTCTTTTAATTTTGATGATTATAACCGACAACTAATGAAAATCCCAAATTCAGTATCTCAGAGAACTAGAATATTACTTAAAACCAACAACAAAGAAAAGCATTTTTAGAAATGTTGGCCAACTGAAAAGTATGAACATGTACAGCATTGAATATTTAGTTGGGGCTTCTTTGGCCTGGATTACTGCAGCAATGCGGCATGGCATGGAGTCGATCAGTCTGTGGCACTGCTCAGGTGTTATGAGAACCCAGGTTGCTCTGATAGTGGCTTTCAGCTCTTCTGAATCGTTGGGTCTGGTGTATTGCATTTTCTATTTCACAATACCCCATAGATTTTCTATGGGGTTAAGGTCAGGCGGGTTTGCTGGCCAATTAAGAACAGGGATACCATGGTCCTTATACCAGGTACTGGTAGCTTTGGCACTGTGTGCAGGTGCCAAGTCCTGTTGGAAAATGAAATCTGCATCTCCATAAAGTTGGTCAGCAGCAGGAAGCATGAAGTGCTCTAAAACTTCCTAGTAGACGGCTGAGTTGACCTTGGACCTCCGAAAACACAATGGACCAACACCTGCAGATGACATGGCACCCCAAACCATCACTGTGGAAACTTTACACTGGAACTCAAGCAATGTGGATTCTGTGCGAAAATTACTTCATCAAAATTAAAAGAAATAAACATTTGAAATATATCAGTATGTATGTAATGAATGAATATAATATAAAAAGTTTCACTTTTTAAATGTAATTGCTGAAATATATAAACTTTTCCAAACTTATGACCAGCACCTGTACTATATGCTGTGCTTTACCTCTCCTTATGTTCCTGTCAGGTGTATTGAGCTGAAGAAAGACAACCTCACAGCACTCATGGCTCTGGCTGTCAGCTTCACCAACGAATCACTGCACCGGCAAGCCTGTGAGACGCTTCGTGATTGGCTGAGGCACAACCCAAAGTACCGGCACATCCTTGAACAGAGGGAGAGAGAAAAGGAGAGAGAGGGAGTCCGGGAAAGGGAGCAGGAAAGGGAAAGATTCGGATCCCTTTTACCTGAGTACAGAAATTTGAATGTTCTTGTTAAAGCTTGTAGATCAGGTGCCTTGAACGAGTTACGGAATGAAGTGTTTCTTTTTGTGTCTTTCTGCCGTTGCTCGTCTCAGAGCTCTGTTCAGTGAGGTGCAGGCATTGTACCTGAGTGCGGCGGCTTCAGATCCAACGCGGGTCGACCCTCAGCTGCAGTGTGGCCTCGGAGTACTGTTCAACCTGAGTGGAGAATATGACAAGGCTGTGGATTGTTTCACTGCTGCTCTATCCGTTACTCCACAGGTACATACCCACAACATACCCATATGTGTATACACACACACACACACACACATACACATACACACGTGTGTATATACACACACATACATACATACATATTATTGTATTGATCCTAACCTGTCTTTAAGTCTAGCCTCATAGCAAACTATCTACTGCAAAGATACATTTCTCATGAATCAAATCTATAACTGACTGTATGAATGTTTTTTGTGCATATTTTAGAATTTTAAACATTTTTAGAAATCCTCAAATATATGTACATGTAGATGTTTTAATTTTTCAGACAAACTATTTTGGTGCTTTTAGTTTTTATTTCCCCTGTTTCTTCCCACACAGGATTATTTGCTGTGGAATAAGTTGGGTGCTACTCTAGCTAATGGGAGTCGCTCTGAGGAGGCTGTGGCCGCCTATAGGCGAGCACTGGAACTGCAACCAGGGTTTGTGCGCAGCCGGTACAATTTGGGTATCAGCTGTGTTAACCTGGGAGCTCACAGGTTAGAAGACATGTCCTACTGAGCACTGTATATGTGCACATCCTCCATATCTGTCCAAATTTAACACAAACACTTTCTTTCTCTTCCTTTTTTCGCTTTTCTTTTCCCCTCTCTGCCTCCCTCTTTTCCCCTCTCTCTGTTTCTGTGTCAGGGAAGCGGTAGAGCATTTCCTGGAGGCGCTGTCCCTGCAGAGGCAGGCCGCCAGCAACGCGGACGGGGCTGCTGGTCGTGGGCCGGCCGCTGCGGCAACCGTGATGTCAGACAACATCTGGTCCACCCTGCGCATGGCGCTAAGCATGATGGGAGAGAGCTCGCTGTACACAGCTGCAGATAGACGTGACCTGGACACACTGATGGCACACTTCTGCCAGAGAGAGGGAGAGACTGCCTGAAGGGAAGAGAGCAGGAAGGAGGAAAGGGAGGTGTTGTGTGAATGTGGAGAGAAGTGTCTCGGAAATACGGGCGAGTGGAGGAGTGCATTATAATGTGGAGAGGGGAGAGTAGAAAGGAGAGAACGAGTCTAAAGAACAAAACTCTTTAAACATATGCACTGCACGGTATGAATGGACAGGTGAACTGGTGGTAACTGAGGGCTGGTTTTGAGAAACGGATAATGCATTGAAAGTCCAATGGTACAGTCGGCAGAACCTACAAATGAACTGTGAGAGCTGACCTAGTTATTCAGAGAGCAGCCAAACTCCAGTAAAGTGTGCACAGCTTGTTGTGTTTTGTTTCATTTTTTCATGCACAGGGCATGTCATCTACATCTTAAGTACTTGAGGGCAGTAAGGGTAATACACGATCACATTGTGTTTGTTTCTAATACTGAGATGCATTTGATTCAGAAGGAATGTAGGCTGAAATGTCATCTGCCTTTCTACGTCTGTTTTTGTTGTTGATTTGTTTGGGTTTTTGTTTGTCTGGTTTTTTTTTTATAAACTAATAATAGCTATGATTTGCGAGCCAGAACGGTCAGTGATCGTCAGCAAAAGAATCGGAGGCACTGTGTTAAGAGACAAACGTGAGGATTTAATAAGTGGATTGAATAAAAGGCAGCACACTGTCGTTCGTGTGCGACCTAATACGATACTGCTCATGCTGTAAATGAATGAACTTAATTGTGTACTGTACCATAACTATTGTATTATTATTACACACGTTTTGATTATAGCCAGCAAGCAGTAATGATTATGTATGTAATCCAAGCAATAAACTTTGAAATAAACTTGTGTATATATTGTGTATATATTGTAGCACTAGAAAGCGAGCAGATAAAAGAACAAAAAAGTATTGATGGTAGAAAGTGTTACAACATCCAAAAAATTTTTTTCTTTTAAAGAAAGTTCCCCGTTTTGAAAAACTGCCCAAACACAAGTTTCATTTTGTTACGTTTCAAATAATTTTAAACACCCGGTGACCGTACTCTCTCAGCCAATCACCGACACGGACGCAGGAACGTGCGTGGACGCTCATTGGATGATTTAAAAATTGCCACAAACATGCTGCACGCGATTTAAATCCTCGGTGCGGAAGGGCGAGCACGCGCACGCATATAAAGGTTTAGTGTACCAGCTGCAAAGCAACGTGTTTGTAGCTGAGTAAGTGCTTTAAAATTTACAACACCAAAAGTGGAGCATTTGGCGAACGGATCCCGAAGAAATAAGTGTTTGTGCGGCTTTGGACCACATTTTCTAAGGTGGGCAGGTGTGGAGTGTTTGGGTAGTTTGCCAGCTAACAGTTGTTTTGCTTTGCTGGTAGATACAAAGTCGTTAAAACTTTCACGCTGTTCTCGCTACACCGCAAATTCGGTTTTATCTTACTTAAACTAGCTAGCTAAAATGGTACTGTCAACAGCAAATGTGATTTAATAAAAATTAATATTTAGCTGGCTGCATGAATTGAGCTAGCTGAGCATGTACTGTAGCAGCTTGCTAGCTAGTAAATATATATAAATCAACTAATTCGTTAGCCAGTTGGCTCAGCTATTGTTTCCTGTCGTCTCGTTGGTTATTTTACATTGCTAGGCTAGAGCAAATGAACCTTTCGCTGGCGTGACTTTATATTTTTGATGGCTTCCTTCTCACTGGGTAGTACTTAACTGTTATTTAAATATGCATCACATTGTTTTTTTGCACATTGTCATGATATCAACAGATTCTTAACATGGGTACCAGTGAGAGCAAGATGGCTGTGGCATCAACACCTAAACCCAGCTATCAACTTACTAATAGGCGCATAGCGCAGCTCTCCGACCCGCGGTCACCGTCCTGCGGTATCAACCGCACACCTATACAGGTAACGCCTAATTCAGCGAGACGGTCTCTAAAAATGTCCTTTCGTCCGTGTTGAACGTTGTCATGAGTTGGAAGCTGACTACTTGCTGCCGTGAATGCTGATGGTTTATTCTTTGCAATTCTGTAGGTGGGTGGCACGGTCTCCTGTGACCCGGAGGTCCAGCATATTGCTGGACTATCATGTGTTGACCCACGTTCACCCACTCCTGGAATCATTCGCACCCCACTGAAGGACAGCATGAAAGGTGAGGCAACAAGGATTCAGACCTATTAAAGGCATACTTGCATGTTGTTTGATCTAGTTCATTAGCAGTATGTTTTTGTATCTTATAGGAGTTTTAACGTTCGTGTTGTCAGATTTCTCGTATTCCTTTACTGCATGTTGACATGCTCATCGTTTCTTACATTAGAAATAACAAATTAAAGCTGCACTGTCATCAGTAATTTTTGGACTCCTTTGCACTAAAACTTGTTTCTGTAAATCTTTTGCAGTGACTGTCGGCTCACTTGCTCGTCGCCTGAGCACGTTTTTTCTTAACGACATTGCGCTGCGGGATGCTGCAGGCCTGCCCCCCATCCCCTTCCCCAAATGTCCCAGCCTGCCCATTGTTGAGCACCAACAGGAGGAGCTGAGCTCTGTGGAGCCCCTCCTCCCTCCTCACGCCTCCCTCAGTGGGGGTGTGGCCACCCCGGTGCCATGCAGGTCCTCGGTGGGGTATGGCTCCTTTGCTGGAAGTCCGTTTGTGCTGGTCGGAGAGGTGGAGGTGGACACTGAGGTCTCTCTGGAGGAGGCGGAGGAGGCCCTGCTTCTCGAGGGGTCTCCTCTTAATAGGGAGCTCAGTCTCAGCTTGCTGGCCTGCCGTGAGGGTGTCTACTCCCCCGAGTTCTACTCCTCACATGAGGAGCGCCCCGTCACTCCTCTTCCTCCATCACAGGATGAGCAGGATGTAGATCACTGCTACGCCTGCCCTCAGGCCACCAGCAGGCCTGTCCAGCTCTCCTCGGCTGGCCAGGAAGCCATCTTGCATCTGCCAGATAATATACAGTCACCTCAGCCAGAGGTGAGGTCTGTTTACTGAGAATTTCCCCCCTGGGAATGCATATTTTGTGCTTCAGATAAGATTTTAAAATGTTTTTACTTCTGTGCACAGGGCATCACAGTCAAAGCTTCTGAGGTACCAGCGCAGGTCTCTGAAGAACTGGAGGAACCTACGCTGGCTGTTCCTGGACTTGCTGATGCCTCTAAACCTAGCTTGAACCACAGTGTTCAGAATGACATCTCCCTGACTGGCATTAGATTGCCCAGGTTTGATGCACGTAGCCCAAGCCAGGCAGTGTTTAAGCCCCAGTGGCTGGGTATAGGATTTGGGGCCACAGGTGTCAGGGCTAGAGGGGTTCATGCCCGAGGGCCCTCCTCCCCCCTCTCAATCCGGAAACCAGCTATTGATGAGAATGAGAAGAAACTGGTGCTCATCAAGCAGAAACAGAGAGGTGAGTTTCCTTGGTCCTGTGTAACATGTTTTTGTTGTATGTATAGCTTGGGTCATGTGACTCTGCAGAGTGGATGCATTCGTCATCGGTAATAATCAGCTGAATGTACTGGGTTGGATCTACATATTCTTGGATCATCTTTCACATTTGAAGTGTTTATTCCCCTTCTGTTACAGGCAAAACTCTTATTGGTGAATGCAGATCTCCTTTGCAGATCCTTAAGGAATCCAATTCACCTAGGGATCATGTTGCACAGGTTTGTTAGCTCTTGATCTGTCTTCATTTGTTGGGGTTTGTTGATTTGAACCATACCTGACGTGTGAACGAGTAAAAACAACAAATTGCCAATATGACCATTATAAAGATATTACCATATTAAAGGTATAATGATATTGGTATAATACTCCATGTGCCATTTTGGGACTGATTACACTTGATGTTTGAACCAAAAAAAATCATGTAACTTGATCCAATATGAAAAGTGCTAGAAAATGATGCTTCTGGAGGAGCAATGTACAACAGACCGATGACTGAATATAATATTCAATAAATTCTCTCATATTTCAGCTGGAAATTTTGCTGAATAGTTGTCATTTACATGCAGTATTGCCCTTGACTGCAGTTGTGGTGCTCCTTTGTCTTGCCCTTGTTTAGATGAAGCTGAAGGTTTCTACTCCAGAGAAGCAGAGGTTTGGCCAGGTTGATAGAAGGGCACTTATTCTCTCTCTCAACAAAGAAAACCAGTAAAGGAGAAACTGGATGGAATGGAGTTTGCTACCAACACTATGTAAATAGAGCTCTAATTTTGTTTCTCAGGAAGGTTTTAATGTAGCTGAACTGTTTGTTTTGCACATGTAATTTCACATGTATTCCCTTTCTTGCCATCTTGTCTTCCTGCCATTTTGTCTTGTTTTTTTTTTTTTTTTTTTTTTTTTTTTTGTTTGTTTTTTAAAATGTAAATAAAATTTCAAATTATTTTATCAGTCAACTATTTCTTGCATTTGATCCTTTTGGGAGGGGGATGGGATTTTGAAGCATCAAAGTTTGGTTGTGGCCATTGTTACTGTACCATTTTTAGTAAAAAAAGGGGGTTGGTTTTTTTTTTTTTTTTTAAATAAAGTAAATATTAGATAAACATGGCTGTACTAGAAGTGGTTTTTACCAATGGAATCCTCTCTCTCCCTTCAATCAATGGAGTGCATACACACAAAATAGCTGACAGATGGGGGAAGTGCTCTCCTTTTACAGAGCATTCCTGATTGGTTAATACAATTGGCTCATGTTGAACTATTTAGCCGCTGATTTACACTTGCACTATAAAAGTGCTGAGGCCAGCCAGCACTTTGAGTTTACTTTAGAAAGACCTTTTAGAAAAAGGTCATGCAAAGATCATGGCTTTTTGGTTGGGGGGGCAGTGCACTGTTGAATCATCGCTACTGTCTTCAGAAGTGTGTGGTAGGTGAACATTTACAAGGTCTTTCTCTTTCTGAGCTTCTGAGTATCAGTAACAAGGACAGAAATGACATCTGAGAATTATGGATGACGGTCATTTTAATGGTCCTGTGCTGAAGCAGTGGAAAATGATGGGATGTTAAATGTGTACTATGAGAAGAAGACGAACAACGTCCATCAAAAGTAGTAAATATGTTAATCTATAAGCTATGTTAACTCAAATATAGATGTATCAAACCATGTCAAAAAGTCATAGATATAAGATTTTATGAATTACTATCATTGAATCATTCTGCATAACTGATTTCAAAAATCCATTGGACAAAAATATATTTTGGCTATTTTTATGTATTTTTATTATTTACATGTTAAATTTCATCATTTTTTTGTGGGCATGTATCCATAAATTCCACATTTTTAGGAATCACTAACATGTCTTTTGTCTAACCAACACTAATTTAGTTACGTTCACAAAAACTGTCTTGTTCTTTTCCAACATGAACTTGAACTATGTAGTAATTCAGCTCTTCTACAGTTACTTAGAGTCCAGTGAACCCTGTAAGACTATCAGTTCATCTTATTTCTTTACAATATTGCATCATTTCTTTTAGAAGAAAATTCTAGTGGCCAGTCTGCTTTTGAAAGAGAGATTCTGTCTCAAGTGGACATCATTCTCTTAGACATGGCACAAAACACATCCTCTCTTTCCCCACTCTCCTAGCCCCTACAACTCCACCCCTCCTAGTTTCTTTCCCCACTCTCCTAGCCCCTACAACTCCACCTCTCCTAGTTTCATAACCATATAAGTTTTCCTTTGTCCAGTGTTTTTTTCTCTCTCTCACTTTTCCAGAAGGTTAATCAGTTCCAGATCTTCAGGAAGCTATCCCACGATCCCGTGCAGCATGCCATGCCATCAGTTGTCACCCCGATGCAGCTCACGCGGTTGTCGTGACCTGCCAGCACTCCTAGCAACATGGCAGAATTAATAACCCAGAGGAAGCAGAACAGCAGAATGCACATGGGGTATGTAGTTTTTCCCCTATGTTGGTCTGAGAGACTATGAACCTCATTACAAGGCTATGAAGACTGCAAAACAAGAAAAGGCCACCTAAACCAACCCCTGGTGTCTCTAATGTCTGCTGCTTCATTTAATCTTCACCTCTCCCCTGTTCATCCTTTCTCTCCACCCCTCTACTCACCCACTCGCTCAGCTTTCAGCGAGTCCCAGATGTTGCAGCTGAAGTCATCGTATCCAGCCAGGATCAGGCGTCCAGAGAGTGACGGAGCGAGAGAGGTGACCCCGCACATGATGCTGGAGTCCTGGTACGTGATCAGTTCCTGGTCGGCACGCAGGTCATACAGCTTACAAGTGGAGTCATCTGAGCCCG
This sequence comes from Sternarchorhynchus goeldii, assembly GCA_028565775.1. NCBI lineage: Eukaryota > Metazoa > Chordata > Actinopteri > Gymnotiformes > Apteronotidae > Sternarchorhynchus > Sternarchorhynchus goeldii. The sequence goes on from JAOXYF010000008.1 coordinate 3,136,822, forward strand.
TGATCACTGCGTTACCATTTGGGAAGAACTAAGAAGGTACGGAGGGAGAAAGTATATTTAGTATATCAAAGTATAGTAGATAGTAGTAGATCAAAGTATATATATGTA
>JAOXYF010000008.1:3150002-3160002 GCA_028565775.1 Sternarchorhynchus goeldii
ACTACATATTTAGAGTTTCCCACATAACTGCAGTCTGCGTTTAGTTTTTGCATTTAATTCAGTGGTTTATAAAAGACCTATAGTTGTAGTATTGTGTGATATTTGTGATACTAATTTGCGTTCCAGTGTTCTGGACCCCCCCGTGTCAGATGGGGTCAGTGGAATGCCAATGAATCTCTCATTGGAAGAAGCGGAAAGGTGAAAGGTCAATTGGGACTGAATGCAGCACAGTGAAAGTTCATTTTGTTGGAACGTTGCCATAGGGATGCTGGCATGGTCATATGACACAAGGGAGAGAAGAACACAAATGACAGGGCATGTGCCCAACACAAGTCTGAACCAATCAGGGCTCAGGGAAGCATCCTAATGTATAGGTTCTTACAAATGACCCACCCACATTTTCTGTCCCTCCCCCAATAACAAAGGCCCCACACTAACCCTCACTTGCTATTCACTTCAAAGAAAGTATCTTTACATTTTTTTTCTTTTCAAATATAGTTATGCTTAATTACAATATACATTGATGTTTCAAAAGATTTCATAGGGATTCTCACACCCTGTCCATCATTTTATTTGATTTTTTTAACATCCTTTTTTCCCCACCCTCCTTTGAAAGCACAGTTTTGGCTAGAAGTCACTTTAAAGTAAGAGCTCTTAAAGAAATGGCCTTTGCCTCTCCTTCTCTAAGTATCTCTCCTCTCCCCCTCTTTGTCCTGGTAAGGGAGTGTATGCTAACAGAAAGAATACTGGTAAGGCTACTGGAACATCTACTGCTACCAATGAACATAACAAAAATAATACCATGGCAGGTTTCATATAAAAATCTCTTTTGTTTCGACACTTGGTCAGTCCATTGTACTCGATTCTCCTGTTGACAGAACTGGAAGACAGAAGTTTACAGAATAAAGACTACTGTTATCAAAGGGTAGAAAACAAAACATTTCCAGAAAAGTCATGAGATGCTCCCCATAAAGTCGTCGTAATGCTAGTTGTAATAATAATAATTTTCATTCTTCATTATAGACTCTCTTGCTTATGCAGTGTCCTGTGTCAATGTACAGGAATCACAGTTGATGTCTTTGAAATCCAAATCAAAAGTTTAAAACCAGAATCATTTCCAACATCAAGAGCTAGTAGTTATTCTGCTTTATCCTAAAGACAACAACGTCTCTCCTTAATCTAAAGACAAATAAAAAAGGTACTTCACAGTATCCATGATTATAAATGAAGTTAAACAGAAATGCTATAAAATATCAGCATTAAAAGAAAAATGGAAGAATGTTGTTGTTGATTTTATAAGTTGTTCATCACTAGTTCAATCTTTGATTTGTATGTATCATAAAGGAAGGGATCATTTCTTCCTCCTCTTTCCTGCCTCCACTTCCTGTTTGTCCTTTCCAGCGCTTTCTTCCTCTAGCTGAGGGCACCCTGCTTCTCTGCTTCCTCCACCGTGCTCCACTACACCGGCGTGGTCTTCCTGTTCAGCGTGTTGGAGTTGCTCTCTGCCTTGCCCAGAGTGCTCATGCCCCGCTCCCTCTCCACCGTGGAGGAGGAAAAGGGTGGAGGCTGCGGCGGCGGAGCCACGGAGTTTCCGAGCGCCGCCCCTCCACCCGACGAGTTACCTGCCGCCGGGTTGTGGGCCTTGAGCGGGGGCAGAGTGCCGCTCATGACCACGCCCCCTCCCCCGCCCCCACCGCCCTCTTTGGGGAAGCAGTTGTGGAGCTGGTAGAGGGTGGCGCGGTCCACGGTGCCGTAGAGCGGTGGGGCCCCCAGGCCGCCCAGCGCCCCCAGCTTGGCGTCTCGCGAGAGGGCGTAGAGGGAGATGTCGGCGCCCGGCAGGGCTGAATGTGAACGTGAGTGCGGGTTGGGCAACGTTGACACCGACATGGGGCCCTGAGACAGGAGGGCGGACGGGGGCAGTCCAAAGGCCTTGCCCCCCGGAGGGCCGCCCACAGGGGAGGGGTCCCGCGAGCGGGAGGGGTCGGTGGAGCGGGAGCTGGAGCGAGAGCGGCGACGGAAACGGTAGCTAGGCAACCTCAGCATGGCGTGGGTGGTGCTCTTGAAGATGTCGGTGCGCGAGCGGCAGCGGAGCTCCTTGTTCTTCTCGATGTAGATGTTGACGGCGAGGACACCCACCATCTCAGCCAGGATGAAGGACAGACCACCGAAGTAGAAGGACCAGCCGTACGAGTACTGCCACTTCTTATCCTCATCCTTCTTCGGCGAGATGTCACCCAACGCTGCGGAGATGTACACGATCACACCGATGATGTTGCTCAGGCCTGTGAGTTGGAGGAGACGAGCTTGGTAGGGTTTCATACTCACATGAGCCTCAGACTTCACACTCCTTTAATGACAGAGGCTTATTTGACATGTTCCATTGAAGCACTTTTAAGAGTGCTGTTCAATCCCATGCTAGGGCCACTCTCTTTAATGACTTGAAGCTCTACGTCAGTGAGAGCAAGGACAAAGACTCACTACCCACAGAGTGAGCGTGAGTGAGGGAGACGGCGGCAGCCAGGTTAGACCAGCACGTTATAACGAAAGCGCTTCGGTTTATATGCGCATTCACAGTATTTGTGTACACATCAGGGGTGGAGCCGAACCCGATTCCGGTATTCGGCAAAGTACAAAGTATTTCTTACAAAAAAAGATTTAAATCATGTCAAATAACTCGTGTTCCTCATAACTGTGAAAGAGATTATAACGTTTTACTTTCACACCCGCAGTACCTGCAATACGTGAAATGGAGTTTGACAGGAAAAAGATTAGCCTACGTTCGCTGTGGCAATGTAGTTATAAACTAGCTCGTTCTCCTACATGCTGTGCTCAGTGCTCAGCCAGACTGTTTGTCACACAGGTTGAAGGTACAGAGGAACACAGCGTTATTCATAGCTACTCTAGCAAGGCTGCTGTGCCATTATTTCAGCTTAGAAAATGCAAACACATCGGTGGTTGTTTGACTGGGAGATGATTAGGTTAGCGTTAGCCTGTTAGCCCTGTTAACCTACATTGTTGAAAGTGTAAAAGTAGGTCTACCTTTTGTGTGATTGTTTCTAATAGATTCAGTTCTATGACAAGAACTGAGGTATTTGTATAGCTTACAGGCACCTTTTGGCAAACAGCAAAAAACAAAGTTACCTCCATAGTCAGCAGTGTATTTTTGACCATTTGCTGTTCCATGCCCCAACCCCAATTTCCAGCATGAACGTACTTTTATTTGTATACAAATAAAAATATTTTTGCTTCCTCAACAGATACAACTACGAATACTGGGCTCTCTGCACATCTCTAGTACACATCAAATAAAGCCAGTGAGGAGAAGGGAGCACCTGCGGCCACAAACAGGATGCCGGCCCCCAGAATGATGTTCCTCTTGCTCTTGTAGAAACGACTGGCGGCAATGCAAACTCCGCCCATCAGCAGCAAGATGGCGCTGAGGATGGGGAAGATGTTCGAAGCCCTAACCACTCCTATAGGGAAGGAGGAAAGGAGAGAGAGACGGAGGGAGGGAGGAAGGGTGTGAGGGAGTTGTGGCAGAGATAGAATTATATATTAAGTGAAAGGTTTTTAAGGGGGGTTAGGGTTAGGGTCCTGATCACACACCAAGCAGATCCCTATCTTTTCAGACCACTGAATCTGCGAGACATTAATTAATCTGACCCATCTGGGTAATTAAATCATGTCTCTGCAATGTGTGACGTGTGTGTGAATGAAAATGTAACCTCCCCCTTTAGGAATGAAAATGTAACCCCCCCCCCCCTCCTTTCAGGAATGAAGCTCCTTTTCCTAAGGGTCCAAGTGCCCATCTGGGACGGGTTTAGCTGGGACAGTGAAGGGAAATGCCAACCAGAATGTGTGCATGTGTGTCTATGAGTGTGTGTTTGCGTATGTGTGCATGCATTTGTGTGTGTGTGTGTGTGTCTATGAGTGTGTGTTTGTGTATGTATGCATGCATTTGTATGTGTATGTGTGTGTGTGTGTGCGTGTGTGTGTGTTTATGTACGCAGATCCAAAAACACGGATCACAGCTGCAACTGACAGTAGCACAGAGCACCGCTGAAGCTTTTCAGGCAGTAGCTTCCATCCAGACTCAAAGCCTCCCTCCATAACCCACCCCCCCACCCCTCCATACCCTGCCCATACCCCCCATACCCTCATGATCCTGCACCGCTGGCACACAGCAAATGAAGGAGTGTCCTCTTACGTAAAACATACTCCGCTCCATCGTGGTCGAAGTCTGCGTCCTCTGGGAAGTGGTTGATCTGCGAGCAGACGCCTCGCTTCACCCCTGCAGGGTGACAGACAGGAGCACACACACCAGGTTAAGAGGTCAAGGGAACCTGCATCATTACGCATCCATGAGGATCAGGATGTTCACACATACACACACACATACAACCGACATTTTAATGGCTGTGTATGGAAGCAATATCATCTGAACCAAGCAAGGTATTACACGTAATGCAGCTCAGAATCAAATAATCTTATCGTCAGTCTGTGTAACTGAAGAATCCAGAAATAATGCAGGTGTTATTCTGCATAAACATAAAATGTGCAAAGTGTATAACCTTAAAAAATTGGAAAATAAATGTTTCTATGTAATAAATGTACATATACTTCAATACAAATGGTATACAGTACAAAAAGTGAAATACTTAAATACAAAATACAAATACTTAAAGCCCTGAAATCATGCAGGCAGGGGAGTAGCTACCCGCTCCAGATCTTGGGTCCTACTGCTGAATGACGCATTCTGATGACATGAGGACGCGGCGTGATGGTGGCATGACTGGTGGTAACGGAAGGAGTGAGAGTGTGATGTGAACACAGATAGAAGGAGGGAGGGACAGACAGACGGGAAGGACAGACAGATGAGAGGGACAGACAGACGGTAGGGACAGACAGACGAGAGGGACAGACAGACGGGAGGGACAGACAGACGAGAGGGACAGACAGATGAGAGGGACAGACAGACGGGAGGGATAGGCTGGCTTTCATTTGACATTCTCGTGTTCGCTCTTTTTAACGTCTCCTCGTGGAGATTAGTCTGCAAGAAAGGCAGGAGGAACAGGAGCTCAGCAGCACTTGAGGAGGAGATCTTGGCCCTGTAGACCTGACCTTGCTGTCATTCCTGAGTGGTGTCAAATCAGCCTGTTAGCGTGTATTCAGCCTTAAATTAGGAAACCAGCGAAGAGACAAGTGGACACAGACATAATACATCTCTGGAATTGCAAAAAGCACAGGACAGTGTGGCTCCTTCACCCTGTCTGTCTTTAGACGACCATTGTCTGAGGGGAAGGGTTGACGTTCATCAAAGCGAGCCAAAATGGCCGCGGTTGCCACTTCTCTTTACTCTTAAGATACAGAGGTACTTAGTATCCATGTTGGCGGGAAACCCTGGGGGACAGTGAGGATTACTTGACCTCTAAACTGTGCAACACCACAGGCACTGAGATGATGAAGGAGAGAAGGACAAAGGAATGAAAAAGAAAGGGAGCGCAAGTGAGAGAGACAGAGGGGAGGAGACAGATGGGAGGACACAGAGGGGAGGACACAGAGGGGAGGAGACAGATGGGAGGAGACAGATGGGAGGACACAGAGGGGAGGACACAGAGGGGAGGAGACAGAGGGGAGGACACAGAGGGGAGGACACAGAGGGGAGGACACAGAGGGGAGGCAAAAAGAGAGGAATGCAAGGAGACAGAGGGGAGGGGTAGGGCACCATTGCAGGGGTGATTAGAGTGTGAGCTTATCTTTAATTGAATGTGTCGTTATCAGGGAGCTTAACCATGAAGCTAAATTAGCAGGACCCAGTGGCTGGGTACAAACTGACAGACGTGAGCAAGCATGAGATGAGTGAGAACATGAAGAGCTAAAACGCTACCAAACCGTCCATGAGCGTCTCCCCTGTGGGACTGGGCTCCAGATAAAGGGATCAATTAAAAAGAACAGCGTTTGGCTTTCATACAGTTTTCCATCTCAATGACTGCATTACAGACAAAACGGGAACTGCAGCAAATTTCACGTTTCACAAGGAATAAGAGTTTCATACATATCTAAGGCTTATATAAAGTCTACATTTCCTCAAGTTTCTCACTGTTGAACGAAGGTCGAACAGTGACAAAAAGATGTCCTTCTCTGTAACTATGGAAATACCGGCTGCCACCAGTTTCCATCATCATGACCACTGAATACTCCTACACTGGTACTACATATCCCAGAAAGTTGCTGACCCTCCAGGCAGCAGATTCTCCAGAGGCCAGAGTGGGTGAGGGCTCCGGGGTCCTTCTTGTCCTTGTTGTGGGGGTCATCCTGGGTGACGTTGGCCGTGCTGTTGCAGATGACGGCCCGTGAGTACAGCCAGTAGTCGGTGCCGATCGCCACTGTCATCAGGCCAAAGGAGGCGAACGCTCCCACGATGGTGAGGAGGATCTGGATCCCCTTCTCACACACCATGCCTGTAGCGGGGGGGAGAGATCATAATGAGATCAATGGAAGAAGTGAGGAAAGGAGGATGGAAACAAAGAACCGTTGTCACATGATGCTGCCCGATATATGGAATAAAAACAAAAAAGATCCAGAAACCCAATGATGCCACAGCCTTTTGGAACTCTGGGTTCCTGTCCCTCTGCCAGGTCCAGTGATTCTAGCCAATTGTGGGTATCTGTGGGTTACGTGTATTGAGTTAAACAGGGCAGTTTGTGTTCCCCTCCTGGCGTGTTCAGCTGACGTATGATGCTGTGTGATTAGTGCAGAAAAGCTGCTCATGTCTTGTAGGAAACATATGCTAAGCTCTTAACTTCCCAAGGAGGGTATCTGAGAGAAAGAGAAACATAGAAAGGTTATATGTTTTGAGGTTATATGTTTTGAGGTTATATGTTTTGAAGTCTTACCTGATGGCGAGTTTCTGTCCTTCGACTCAATTTTGAAAGCTTTCTTTTCCTGGTTAGATGAGAATGTGCTGTCCCCTCGATCCGGGCAGCATCCATGGACTAAACCCTCACACAGTCCTCGTCTCCTCCCTGCACTCGGACACCTCCTTCACTTCACTCTTCTCCTCCGTCTCTCTGCTGAACTACAGGCTCAAGGATGATGATATGGTTGATGTGTTGTTCTTTTGTAAATTCCTTTATTCCTTCCAAATGTTGGTCGTGGCTCACAGTCTAAAACTGAGAGAGAGTGCGAGAGAAGGAGTGAGTGAGGGAGAGAGAAAGGGTGAGATAGACCTTAAATCCTGTTTTCACCTGTTTCAAAGTGTGTGAAAGTGTTTTCAGTCTTTTAAAGTTTGAAGAGAAGACTGAATGGAGCTCAGGAGGAGGGGGGCAAAGGCAGGGCTCTGCTGTTACCATGGCAACACTCTGGGCCCTATAAGCTTGATCAGCAGAGAACAAGAGAGAGAGGATGAGCGACTGCAGCACATCTCTCTCATTTCTACTTGAGAGCATTACAGTGAACCAGGCACAAGGAAGCATTTAACACAATATGAACAATTTTCTTTTCAGCATTGAAGGAAGGATGGGAAGCCACACCCACATATACACACACACCCACATACACACACACACACACACACACACACACACACATCCACATATACACACACATCCACATATACACACACATCCACATATACACACACCCACATATACACACACACACACACATATACACACACACATCCACATATACACACACATCCACATATACACACACACACACACATATACACACACCCCCACATATACACACGCACCCACATATACACACACATCCACATATACACACACATCCACATATACACACACACCCACATATACACACACACACACACATATACACACACACACCCACATATACACACACATCCACATATACACACGCACCCACATATACACACACCCACATATACACACACACATACATATACACACACACCCACATACACACACACACACACACACACACATATACACACACACCCACTTATACACACACATCCACATATACACACACATCCACATATACACACACACACACACACATATACACACACATAACACACATACAAACAGACCCCTCCAAGCAACATGGCACATGATTTACCAAAACTCGGTTATTGGCTTTTAATAATTCATAATACAATATGGCACTACTGTTAAAATAGGTTATACCCCGGCTGCACTGTAAGCTTCTCCACCAAAGATCTGGATTTGAGGAAGCACATATAAAGTGTTGTTCTATTAAAAACACCATAAACAGTAAATCTAAATCCAGAGCTGTTTAAAGTTTTCTTCAGTCACACACTGATACTCTTGTTCCATTCTTGTAGTTGAATGCAGATTAAATTGGTAGATGGTCACATTTAATTAATAATGCAATCAAAAATAATCATACAATGTTATTGAACGCTAACAATTATTAAAGCTAGTCAAAGAGAGGCCGAGCTGACACACTTCACCTCCTCACAGGTTCAGAAGAACTGCTGTTGTGGCCGGAGGGGACTTCAGTTTTTTTCTTACATTCATAAATCACAGTCACAAATCAAACAACCAAAAACAGCTCATTTCAGAAAACTGAGAACGACTCCCTGTGCTTCAGCAGCAGATGATGGTCAGCAAATCTGAGTGACCTTGAAGGAACCTGAATGTAAAAGGTCAGAGAGACAGGCTGGTACCAGCCCAACTACACCTCTCTCAAATTCATTAAATGACTAAAAGGACCTGACCTTAAGTTGATCTGTTTGTTCAGTTTAGAATCACTGTTATTATCATGCCAAATAGATGTTTTTACTAGGTCTTAAACATGGTTCCATGGGGCAATAGAATGACGAGAGAAACAGCAGCAATAAGAACCATCAACATCATCATCATCATCATCATCATCATCATCATCATCATCATCATAAAAGAGCTGCAATCAAACCATCTGGACGACCAAACAAACTCCATGTTCCTCTGGAAGCCCATGTGCAGGATAAATGGCTCCCTGAAGTTGAGAGTGAACAGAAGGCAGGATTCGATGGTCTGTGTTTTGTGCTTCTCATGGCTCGGTACTGCAGAATCACTACACTAAAACACAGCAAAAAGCTGAACAAACGCTCTTCTGTGTGCGACAGGGCCTCTGCCGTCTGCAGGCCAGACGTTTCCTCCAGACGTTTCCTCCAGACATTTCCTCCAGACGCTTCCTCCAGACGTTTCCTCCAGACGTTTCCTCCAGACGCTTCCTCCAGACATTTCCTCCAGACGTTTCCTTCAGACGCTTCCTCCGGACGCATGTTCTCCAGTGCGGTGCGGTTTTGTCTGAGTGCAGACACGCCACACCGCAGTGCCTGGGCTGCTCTAGTCAGGGGGGTCCTAATCAGTGCCTCTGACGGCACACCCAGTCTAAACAGAACTGAGGCTCATCCAGCACAGAGGGCAGGAGAAATAAAGAGGCGATCAGGCCAGAAACACTCACTCAGCATAACAACCCCTCATCTGATCTCCTCCAAATAAGGCAGAAACACTGGGGAAACAGCCCCACTGCACCTGTGTCCATGTGTAGTGCTGTAGCTCCCAGCTCTGCACTGGCAGATGGAGACGAATGGAGTGAGATAAGCGGACAGCAAATGACTAAGAGAGTAAGAGCTGATACACACACACACGCACACACACAACACATACACACACACACACACAAACACACACACACATATACACACAGCCACACATACACACACACACACACACACACATATACACAAGTGTCCAAACAATGCCACTTCAATGTGGTGTGGGTCTGAATGGGTTGTGAGAGCCTCCGTAGACGTCAGAAGCCACACCCCTAACTGTCCATCAATCCTGATGTGCTGGAACACAGCGGCGCGTATCGGTTGATGCCCACCTGGGCGACCTCTGCCTCAGACCCCCCCCCAGTCTCCCTCATGCTGCCCATCTCCTGGATAACTGCAGCGCGACTCACACTGCCGTTCAGGAGAACTCACCAAAGCAAAGAGAGA
>JAOXYF010000008.1:3173892-3192133 GCA_028565775.1 Sternarchorhynchus goeldii
TATCTTCAGTGTTGTCCTATGAAAAGATATAATACAATATTTACAAAATGTGAGGGTGTCCTCACTTTTGTGAGACTGTACATATTTATGAAAGTTACAAAATGTAAAATCAACATTGCAGCTTAAATGTACTTATATCCATCGTTATGCTTGGATACTCTTGGATTAGTCACAGCATTACGTAACACACATTTCAGCCTGTATTATTACAGGTTACTTTTAAAATCCCAAATGTTTATGTTCCCAGTTGAACTGCATGCACTCAGTTTGCATGTATCAGTATCATGTGTCTAAATCAGACGTCCTGTTCATAACAGGGAAATGAACTCCATGCGAAACAAACAGGTCCAAGACGGCCTTCACCATTAAACCCGTTAGAAAGTCTGGAAACCTCTATAGAGATGTCAGAAAAGTCCTAGAGGTTTTAAGAGATTTTCTGTCATGTGGATTTTAATGCCTTTATCAGTTCTTTTCTCCACTTCCACTACACAGTCTTCAGCGTTTGGTTCATAATTCCATACCAGTTAAAAATAAATAACCACATAACATTTATATATTAAAAACCACCAACCTTCAAAATCACCTTCCTATTTAAACTTGAGTTAAAACATCTAATGTATTTAATCATTGTCCCTAGTAACATGTAATCTTATCTTAAACATGTTATAATAATAACACTACTACTGGTACACTGATTGACTGATGGAAAAAGAATGGATGTTCAATATCACCAAGAAAAATGAAGGCAGTTACAGTTTATGCACTGCATGTGTGAGTATTTGTTCATATGTTTTGTTTTGAAACAGTGTTTTGCATTGTGCATCGCTTGTGCAATAAGACCTAGACCTCCATTAAAACCTTGTGAACAACTGGACCTTTTCTGCTACAACATTCACACCTCAATTACACCTTGCCTTTAACTCCTTAAACTCTCCCAGTCTATGCTTCTCTAGGGAACTTCTCTTTGGTCCCTCTTCTCTAGGGAACTTCTCTTTGGTCCCTCTTCTCTAGGGAACTTCTCTTTGGTCCCTCTTTCCCATGACACAAGACAGACGGGTCCTGCTTCCTCTCTCTAATACGGAGAGGCGCTCATGCGCATGTGCGTGTGGTACTGGGGAGGCGGAACCGCAGGCGGGGGCGCAGCCAGAGGCAGGCTGTGGGCGTCGACTGCGGATGCCCCGGGGAGGAGCGGGTGGCTGAGGGGGAAGGCCGTCGTCGAGCTGGGTGACGCGAGGTCGTATCCGGCGTCGGAGGCAGGGCTGGAGGCAGCGGTCATGCTGGTGGAAGGGGCGCTCTGCTGGGCGTTGACCTTGGGTGGAGGCTGGGGGTTCTGTGTCAGCTGGATGGAGATGTCACTGGAGAGCTCAGAGGCGCTGCGCACACGCTGGGGCGGAGGCCAGGTCTCGGGGTGGAGGAATTGCCCACTGTAGTCGCTGCTCTCAGACAGGCGGGGGCGGTAGAGAGCCGGGTGAGGCCTGTACATCTCCTCTTCTGCGTAGCGCTTCATGAACAGATACACAGACATCACACCTGCTCCCTGGGAGACAAAGAAAAAGAGAAGAGAAGGGACAGAAAATAGAAATAACAGTGAAATCTAAAACATGACCTGGTGGCACTTGAGGTGGCAGAGGACATTGTGACAAAAGTCCTAGATGAATATTTAGCGCCAGAAAATGCATTTAATCTAGATATTCACAATTTTCTTTTAAATGTAGCACACTATTCACATTAGTCATTCCCTCCCTGGGTGAGTAAATGATTAATACATGTAAATTATTAAATGATTTAAAAGGTTCCTCTAGAGCCTCTTTTGAAACTGCTCTTTAAATCACTTGCTCTCTGTCTGTCTCTCTCTGTGATACACACACACACACACACACACACACACACACACACACAAACAGCACACGTGCAAATGTGCACATATATGCAAACACATGCATACACACACACACGCACACTAAGTAATAATGAAATCATGACAGTGCTGAGTCAAGCAAAAAAAAAGAGTTCAAGTCACAACTCCAGTTTTGCTAAACCATCACTTTATAAGCACACAATGGCCGACTGATAGCCAGAGCTCTACCCTCCTCTCCTGTCCCCTCCTGCCCTGCCTGTCCTGAAATGACTAAATGCAAAATCAAACTGAGCATTCTAGCATGTCAAAGGTGCCTCCAGGACACGCATCCTCCAAACAGGATGTGGACACGGCCCTGGACGTCCTGAAACTGAACGAGACGTCCTGAAACCGAACGGGTCACTCGTGGCACTCGCCCGCTAACCTCTTTGAGCAGGAAGGAGCTGGCGGCGAAGGCGAAGGACCAGCCGTAGTGATAGTTGAAGAAGTGCTCGGGTTCCCTCGGCCTGTTCATCACCTCATCGTTTATGCTGGAAATGTAGAGCACCAGGCCCACCACCAGACTCAGACCTGAGGGAAAGAGAGCAGGGGGGGAGGAGGAGGTCAGCAGAAATGATGAGACACAGGGAGAGGAGGTCACAGCACTGTCCTGAACTGTGTTAAAGATCAGCAATCTTATGACCACTCAGAGAAGCAAAACCCTTTACCATAAAAGCTTTTCATATTGAGAGAAGCAAAGTCCTCCAGAATTATTGTAAAAGACAAAAGAGGATTTGAAGAAACATCCTTGTCATCAATCCAAGGACTGAAGGGTCTGGGGAACTGAAGGATCTGGGGGACTGAAGGGTCTGGGGAACTGAAGGGTCTGGGGGACTGAAGGGTCTGGGGGACTGAAGGGTCTGGGGAACTGAAGGGTCTGGGGAACTGTTTCTAGAGGAACATCCCCCCTCCACCAGCATCATAAAAGGATCTGGAGGGACTGTTTCTAGAGGAACATCCCCCTTCCACCAGCATCATAAAAGGATCTGGAGGGACTGTTTCTAGAGGAACGTCCCCCCTCCACCAGCATCGTAAAAGAAGGCAGTGCTGTTTTCCTGGCAGATGGACAAAAGCTAATAAGTGGCACAAAATTTCTCAACAATTTTGAGAAAGAACGTACATTTTTTTTGGATCATATTTTTTCTTTTGATCATTCGACCTCACTGGAAGGTTAAGATTTCTCTCATAGTTTCAGTTTGAGTTCAAGCTTATAAAAGACTCACTAAGGCTGGTGTGTGGGGGTTGGTAGGCTCTCTCTGCTTGACCCCCTCTCAGGACATCCACCCACGCTGAGCCATCACGACATACATCCACCCACGCTGAGCCATCACGACATACATCCACCCACGCTGAGCCATCACATCATACATCCACCCACGCTGAGCCGTCACATCATACATCCACCCACGCTGAGCCATCACGACATACATCCACCCATCCAGAACCACCCCCCCTCCAATACACACAGACCCTGCTGAGACGACAACTCCATCTGAATGCATAACATCACACAGGCAGTTTACTGCAGCGCTGTGCCCAGTATGAGAGCAGGACACAGACACACACACACACACACACACACACACACACACACACACACACACATTTCACTTCTTTTTGTTCTGTCTTTGAATGTTCTGAACCATCAATCAGGAGTTACAGGTCCAGCCAATTACATGTTTCACATCTCTAGTACAAGCTGGACTCAGACAGAGGAGGAAAGATGGGAGGGAAAAGGTGAAAAAGATTCTGTTCCAAGGACATCGTGTCAGCTGGTGGCCAGACTAAAGAAGATCTTACAAGACCTATTCCAAGGTGAAAGCAAGAGGGAGGATTCCTTAAGTCCACTCTGCATACAAACACACCTTCCAGACAGGACAAGCCACTGTGGAGCTAGTGTATGCAGGTCATGTGACCAAGAACACTTCGCTACTGACACACAGAGCAGAAAAGGTTCTGTCCACACAGCAAATCCAAAGCACTGAATAAATAGCAACTCCAAAATGCACTTTTTTATTACTGGTTTTTGCCTGTTTCATCCTCAACCTGCTCTGTTGACAAATGCAGTCTGTTGTTGAGAAGATCAATGCACTGGAATATTCCATGATCATCATTCACTTCCTCTATAGCTCAGGCAAGTGACTAATATAGCTGGCTATGATCATACTGACGGTCATCTCTTATACTGACGGTCATCTCTTGCTTTTCAGAAAATAGACATCTTCTGATTCCATTATTTGGCTGTCTCAGTTCTAAAATAGAAGTCCTGTTGGGTAAATCCATTTTTTAAAACAAGAGCATACAGGAACTCCAAAATAACTGTATGAAACCATGACAGTACTATAGAGTGAACAGGAAAAGTACACTTACAGGTGCTGGTCATAAAATTAGAATATCATAAAAAGGTTGATTTATTTCAGTAATTCCATTCAAAAAGGGAAACTTGTATATTATATTCGTTCATTACACACAAACTGATGTATTTCAAATGTTTCTTTTAATTTTGACGATTATAACTAACAACTAATGAAAATCCCAAATTCAGTATCTCAGAAAATAAGAATACAGTGTTCTCTCGCTACTTCGCGGTTCGTTTATCACAGGCTCGCTGTTTCGCGGGTTTTCAAAAAATATTAATGTAAAATATTTATTGCGGTATTTTCTTGCCATTCATCTCATCTTCATCTCCATCCCTATCATAACTGCACAGCTAATTCATCATCATCATTCTAGCTGTAGGACGTATCTTCAATGGTGAGTACTCATATCAATTTTTTTAAATTACGTATCTAAGTTTAAGAGTTTAAAACATTTTAATGAACATTTAAGTAGATGGTTTTTAAAAGGTACATGTACAGTATGGGGAAAGTTATTAAGGAAATGGAAAAGGGTTATGTATAAGAGTGTGGGGAGGGTTTATAAAGACTTCAAATAATGTATAACTACTAAAATAAGTGTAGCGTCCCTACTTCACGGAAATTCACTTATCACGGGTGGGCCTGGAACGGAACACCCGCAAAAAGTGAGGGAACCCTAACAGTGTATTACTTAAAGTGTAAAAGTGTATTACTTAAGACCAACACAAAAAAGGATTTTTAGAAATGTTGGCCAACTGAAAAGTATGAACATGAAAAGTATGAACATGTACAGCACTCAATATTTAGTTGGGGCTCCTTTGGACTGGATTACTGCAGCAATGCGGCGTGGCATGGAGTCGTTTGTTCAGTGTAGCACGTTTGTTCAGTGAATCATGTTTGTTCAGTGAATCACGTTTGTTCAGAAAATGTAAATATCATGGCACATCTCGTCTGACTTCAACACCCCAAAAAAACAGGAGTCTATATATTACCGAAAAATATTTACAGAAGTGATTAGTCTGTTTCATGTCAGACAGGTGTGTTACAGTAAAGCTCTCACGAGAGGGAGGACACAGCATGTCAGTTTTTGGTGAGCCAGCGTGTGAAATCTCCCCTGCTGCGCTGAATCGTCCCCTGGAAGGACTCCAAGGCTCCATCACCACTGCATGAAGTAGAGTTTCTCTGTCATATGGACGTCTCTCATACACCTTCCACTGCCATCCTGAGAAAGATTTCTCAGCACAGTTTAGGAATGGAGAACAAGGTGTAAGCAGCAAATGTATGAATCTAGCATCTCTGTCCACCCATTCATGGACTTTAATACTGATGGTGACTGATGTTATTCACAGAACTTCTCGGCCAGATCTCCATGTTCTCAGGACATCACTGAGAAATGGGTTAATTTTGGCCGGACACACTGGTTGACTTAAGCTATTGGATCAGTACATGGTAATTAATTGTTGTTCTGTCATCCGCAATTTGGTGTCGTTGTTGTGATGATAATCATCATCATCATCATCTTCTTCTTCTTCCTCCTCCTCCACCTCTTTTGCATAACAGTTTTCTCATTGGTTGATTCAACCAATTAAGACAATTAAGCTCATTTGTGTTTAAACAATAACAGCTGTGTCTTGTTTGTGTTGTAATGATGATACAGGTGTTTATTGTTAAAATACTTATTAATATGGCATCTGTAGTAAAGGTTTCAAGAATTGTGTTTGTAGTAGCAATTTCAGTGTGTTTTAGTGTAAAGTAACATTTAAAACAACTGTAACAGGCCCATAGTGTGTAAAATATAATTATAAAAAACTAAATATAAACTGTAAAATGTAAATGTAAAACGTAAATTTCAGCACTTAAATAACTCAAGAGAGTGTAAAGCCTCAGTAACTGTTGACTGTTACAATCGTCTCTTAGTTGAGGAATGTCCATAGTAAACGCCTACATTTTTATAAGATACAAGAGCTACCGTCTCACTCCGTCTCTCTCCGTCTCACTCCGTCTCACTCTGATGCTTTGCAACAGTACAGGCTCAATTTAAAAACCTTTAACACCATTATTTTACACTTACAACATGAGATTTTGGAGAAACAGTTATAATAGAAAGAGCAATTTAATCGACCCCAAGAACATCAGCACCAGGCAGTAATACACTAAAGCAGATGGAGAATCCACATGATCAGAGGGTTTGAGATTAAATAAGATGATGATAATCAAAACGCAGAGGGTGTGGCAGCACTCCATGTGCTGAGAACAAAGCTTCATACAGGGTGAGATTGTATTATTTAAGAGAACTGCGTGTATCTAAAGATCAAAAGTTCCATCTTCTGCTCATAAACACAGGTAGAGGCGGCAGGTCACATACGAACAGGAACACGCGTGAGCACATATTTAAGAGTGGACCCTAACACTAACACTAACCCTAACACTAACCCTAACCCTAACACTAACACTAACCCTAACACTAACCCTAAAACTAACCCTAACCCTAACACTAACCCTAACACTAAGACTAACACTAACCCTAACCCTAACACTAACCCTAACACTAACCCTAACACTAACACTAACCCTAACCCTAACACTAACCCTAACACTAACCCTAACACTAACACTAACACTAAAACTAACCCTAACACTAACCCTAACCTGTGTCACTGCATGTCCGTATTTGAGAGGCAGAGGAAGTTCAGGTTCAGCGAATCACTGGGGCTTTTGCTCCTTACTCTGCTAATTAGACTTGTGCCTGTGGACAGAATTCATTAGTGAACTCAAGCAAATGACACAAAATCATGGAGGGACCTTTACATCTGAGGTGCATGCAGGGCTGAGGGAAAGAAAACGGCCTCGTCGGACAGCGAATCATACCTGAACAGGAGGTACGAGGGAAGGGGAGGAACTGGCGCTCTCAGGCATTACCACTGTCCATAAGGCTCTTATTACAGCTCTTATTACAGCTGTCACAAGATGGCAAAGAAGCGAACAAGAGGAACCTTTTATCTTTACCCTTTGGTTTAAGTTAGTTTAAGTTGTCCATGGCGTCCTCTACTATCAAAGTCTCATCATTAGTTTTGCAAAATTGTCTGGACATGATGCAATTACTCTGTAAATCTAACTGAAATAGAATCTAAAGAATCTAAAGAATCTAATTCTGGGCACCAGATAGAGAACGAGACTGAAAAAACTGTTTTAAATAACTGATACAGTCAGCTGGTTATGCTACACTTGTTTAGAGATTTTTAAAGCTGCATAGTTGAATCATTGTGCTGATTGAAGCAGACCGAAAAAACGATTTTGTCCCACACCACGTTGGCGTCTAGCTCTGCTGAAGACTCTACACCTTGCAAAACTTAATTCCAGGACTGCTCTACCACACTTGATCCAATTAATCACAATTAATCACATCTGATCCAATTCATCGCAGCCTTTAAGTAGCATCTGTAAAATTAATCCACATGTATTAGAAATCAACTCTGTATGGCCGTACAGCTCCAGAAGCAGAAGAGAACACCCCAAATCTAAATAACCTTGTGAGGGCAAGTTCAAGCACACGTCTACAATGTCTGTAGCCTGACAGGCTGGTCCGAGGTCCTCTATCTCTGCTGTTCGCAGCTCATAGCTCAGGCCATGGAGTAGAAGAATAGAGCAGATGGAGTGAGGATGGAGCAGGATTGAGCGAGTACCTGAAAGGATGAAGAGGATTCCGGAGATGAAGGCCAGGATGGTGTGCTGTGGGCGAATGTGGCCCACGTTGCTGATGACGAAGGCCGTGAAGACGAAGAGCAAAGATACCATGGGGAAAGGCGTGGCTGTCTGCACCATCTCTGAGGAAAAGGACGAACAGAGTCCCCGTCAGCCCCCGCTCAGTACACGTTTGAGCAGCTCTGACTATGGTTTACTCACTGAGGATATTTGCTGTGTTTTCTGTTGTGATCTCGTTCTCTGGCTCTGCGAAATACTCAGAGGCTACGCATCTTCCTTTCTCTGAACCTGAGAGGGACACAGAGACGCAGGAGATGGAGGGGGGCAGGATACAGAAGGACAGGGGTAATCAGAAAGAAACAAAATGCAGAAGGCATGAAATCTGGAGGGAAATCAGAGACACAGCAACAGTGTTTCATTACAACTATATGAAAGCCAAAGCCATATGCTAGATGTACATATATGTGTCCATATGCAGCACCTGCATGTGTGTGTGTGAGTGTGTGTGTGTATGAGTGTGTGTATGTGTGAGTGTGTGTGTACCTGCTATGAAACACACTCTCCAGAGGCCAGAGTGCAGTGCCATCTTGACATCGATGGTTTGGTTCTGCTGCAGTACAATACCCTCCTCCATCAGCAGCCAATAATCCGTTGCCACAGCAACGCCTACCAACAGCAGCCCGCATGCCCCGAACACTGTGGAGAGCAGAGTCAGAGCCCTGCTGCTGCACGAGCTCATCTACACACACACACACACACACACACACACACACACACACATATATATACATACAAACACACACATTCATAAATATTATATATATCATATAATATAAAACCAGTATAAAAGAGATAAACAGGTATAAACAAGCTGAATAGAGCTGGTTAAATCACACACACACACACACACACACACACATGCATATGTTACACACTTTATTCTTGATTTAAACTATTATTATAATTTATCACCAAGAAGGTAATTTCAAAAACTGTATTTTAGGGTCATTATGTTTAAGCCTTTATTTCTCAGCCAGTTAGAATCCAGTCAGCAGGAAATGTAATGTAAATACCATTATGATTAGGGTTAATGTGATGTAAATACCATTATGATTAGGGTGAGGGTTAATGTGATGTAAATACCATTATGATTAGGGTTAATGTAATGTAAATACCATTATGATTAGGGTGAGGGTTAATGTGATGTAAATACCATTATGATTAGGGTTAATGTGATGTAAATACCATTATGATTAGGGTTAATGTGACGTAAATACCATTATGATTAGGGTGAGGGTTAATGTGATGTAAATACCATTATGATTAGGGTGAGGGTTAATGTGATGTAAATACAATTATGATTAGGGTTAATGTGATGTAAATACCATTATGATTAGGTATTACACGTCTGTGTAGATTTATGTGTGTGTGTGTGTGTGTGTGTGTGTGTGCTGTTAATGCACTGCATTGCAATTTCTGTATGTAATATATAATGACTGTTATGTATGATGTGTTTGTAATATATAATGATTATGTATGATGTGTAAATGTAGAGCATTTAAAGCATTTTCTTTTGATCATATCAGACAGTTCAACACGTATCAGTACAGTAGTAATGTCACCTTACATGCTATCATATTACAGATCTGAGATCCATTCAGATTAGCCAGAGGTGAATGGAACTTCAGGTACCATATTTAAACACTTGTACCGTTTGTGCTATTACTGAGTGCCCATTAATCACAGTCTCTTTTCTTCTGTGTCTTTCCCTACTACTCCTACTTACAGTTCATTATCCTGAGACCCCACCTACTAGTCCTAAATATTTATTAGAGCCCCAATGTTCTTGAATATTCATTGGCTGACTTGCTAAAGTTCTTATGGTTAAGTGAGTCAAGTAACATGGTTGATGCCCCTCAAATCTATTTGTCTGAGCTTCAGTCTGAACACTTTAATGAGTTCCATAGTAACTAGTAGCAATTTGAGTTGATGTGAAATGTAATTGGATCTGACACAAAAAATGTGATTCGTTTAAGCTTGTTTAAGTGTTATCATTTACATGACAGAGTAGCATCTGCAGCTGAATGGTAATATAAATGATAATATTATTGGTATTATAAATGATAATATTATTGGTATTATAAATAATAATATTATTGGTATTATAAATGATAATATTATTGGTATTATAAATGGTAGGATTCAGGGGTTAATAAGTAACAGTAGCTGGTTAACAGCTTAACAAAGGGAGAGGAATGTGGCATGTTGATATAAACAAGAACGTTTGAAACCCCTGTTAGGGTTGGGGTTAACCTGTGTTAGGGTTAGTGTTAACCTGCGTTAGGGTTGGGGTTAACCTGTGTTAGGGTTGGGGTTAACCTGTGTTAGGGTTAGTGTTAACCTGTGTTAGGGTTGGGGTTAACCTGTGTTAGGGTTAGTGTTAATCTGTGTTAGGGTTGGGGTTGCGGTTAGGGTTAACATGTGTTAGGGTTAACCTGGGTTGGGGTTAACAAGTGTTAGGGTTGGGGTTAGGGTTAACCCATGTTAGAGTTAGGGTTGGGGTTAGGGTTAACCCGTGTTAGGGTTAGGGTTAGGGTTAAGCCATGTTAGGGTTAGGGTTGGGGTTAGGTTAGGATTGGGATTAGGGTTAGGTTAGGGTTGGGGTTAGGGTTAACCCGTGTTAGAGTTAGGGTTAGGGTTAGGGTTAACCCATGTTAGGGTTGGGGTTAGGGTTAACCTGTGTTATATTGCCATTTATGCAGTATTTAGCAGAGGTTCTTGTCCAGAGCTACTTAGAACAGTGATTTGTTGAAAAATGACTTATTAGGCCAGAATCCGTCCAGAAAAGTTTAGGGTACCATTAAACTATAAGGCTGTCGAAGAGAAGTATTGTTGATTAAGGCATTAAGTGCCTTGGAGTGGTTTGGGAACAATGCACTGTTTCTTGAAGTGGTGGATCTGTTTGAAGACCCTCTGTATGGACAGGTAGTGGGAGAACATTTCACTATCTGGATGCTAGTACAGAACACAGTCTGGAGGAGTGTCTTCTACATGGTGGTCCCAGACGTGCTGCACCTCACGGGGTATGTGAGAGTCTGGTGATGCAGGCAGGAGGGGGCTGGGTCAGTTCTGGCTTTGTAGGTAAGAGTGAGGGTTTTGAATGTGATCCAGGCGACTACAGAACGCCAGTGGAGGGACGTGTGTGTGAATACGGGAAGAACCTGCAGCACGACTCATAATAGCATATAAAGTGTCTGCAGATCTGCTAGCATGTGGTCAGTACCAACATACGTGTAACGTGTAACAAACGTGTAACATACGTGTAACGTGGCTCGAGTGGCCCTTGCTTGCTTTTATATGTTGTATTTGTGACTCATATCACATTATGATATGCAGAAGATATGCAAATACATACAGAAATGCTTACGATTCTGAATAGCTTCTAAAATAAGAAATAATAAAACAAGAAATAAATAAGAAATAAGGAATAATAAAATAATTTCTTTTCACTTCTGAACTGAACAAACTATGCACATAGTTTTACAGACTGTGTCTGAAATCAGGCATTTTCATACTACAACAATTTTCGTATAAATGAGCAATTCATGTGTTTACAATGTATAAATGCTTTGTGAAGCCGTACACCATAGTAAATGTGTGCTGTAGAAGACAAATCAGGTCCATTAGGTACCAAGGGAGACCTGTCAGTGCCCAAGAAAAGAAAACAGTCTTTGATCAGCTCCAGCTATGGGTTATAAGAAAATGTTTTCTTATTCAGAATCCCCACAATCACATATGTACCAATATCGTTCAAGCCAGTAATTGTAGGGTTATATTTGAAATGTGCCAAATAATGATGTCTTGGATCCCCGGTGGATCAGTCACATGAGCCACTGTACCTAGTTTAGTGGTATGGAACTGAAGCACATATTTCATAGATGCGTTCAGCTACACATCAGAGATAAGAGAGGAATATTCTCAGATAAACAGAGCATATAAAGTTGGTGAACTGTAGTGAAAATCTACCCAACGTTCTGCACAAGCCCAACTGAAGTAAACGTACACTTGTATCATTAGTTTTTGTTTTGCGTTTCACAGCTTTTTGTCTTGTATGCTGTTATTGTACATAAAATGATTGTACATGCAGGACTGTAGCAGAAATAAATAAAAAGACAATTCAACTAGAAAAGAGGTGAGAGACACTAAGGCAAAAAATAAGATATTCCTGGCATTGAATCAAAACTACATTCATGCATACACACAATTGCATGCATTCATGTGGACACACACACACACACACACACACACACACACACACAAGCTATGAGTCATAGCTGTGCATACAGACGTCGCCTCACAGGGAAGATGGCTTTCAGCAGTTACACACACACACACCCCACAGACTTAAATGACCAGAGAAACACACAGCATCTGGAATACAGGGATACAGTGCATAAGAGACACACACAGCATCTGGAATACGACACCCTGAATGTGTAATGAGAGAGAGAGGGAGAGAGAGAGAGAGAGAGATTTCAATACATAAGTGACTGATGATCGGTGAGAGATATAAGAGGTTATAGAGAGACAGAGAGTGAGAAATGATCCGTTCATATTCTGCTCATATTCTCTGTTCAAATTCTCTCTTTTCAATGAGCTCATGCTCTCACCTCAGTCAGGTGATCAATGCTGAAGTAATGAAGTATCTGTCTCTGTCAGTTGTGATGCTTCCACCAGGAGTGAATGACAGCTATCATAAGGATATCTGAGCTTTGTGAGGTCACACATGTCTTACCAGACTGCAGTTATATTGGTCGATCCGAGCAAAGCTCATTCTATGTGCCTAGCATGTGTGTTGTGTGAGAGATACCTGCTGGGGTTGTGCATGCGTGTCTGTGTATGTGTGCATGAGAAACTGTGTTCACGCATTCGTGCTGTTTTCAACCTGTCGTTTCCTGTCTGTCTCCTAGAGCTGGTGACTCAGAGCAGCAGCCCAAACCATGAGAACAGCATACCCCACAGAGCCCAAAGAGAGAGAGAGAGAATGTGAGAGAAAGAATCAGAGACAGAGAGAGGAGAGAGAGAGCAAGAGAAAGAGAGAGACAATGTGAGAGAAAGATTCAGAGACAGAGAGAAGAGAGAGAGGGAGAGAGAGAGAGATGCAGTAAGGAATGGGTAGAAGAAGATTTAAAAATGAGCATCTTGACTGAGAAGAAAGATGCAGAACCTGAGTACAGGCTAACAAGAAGACTAGAGGGAGAGAGGAGAGAGGGAGGAGAGAGAGGAGAGAGAGGAGAGAAGGGAGAGAGAGGAGAGGAATTAGAGGGGAGAGAAGAGGGGAGGGAGAGGTTGGAAGAAGAGAGAGAGAGAAAGAGAGAGATGAGAAAGGGAGAGAGGGGGAGAGAGAGGAGAGAGGGGGAGAGAGAGGAGAGAGAGGAGAGAGGGGGAGAGAGAGGAGAGAGGGGGAGAGAGAGGAGAGAGAGGAGAGATCAGTAGTAAAACATAAACATGTCGAGTGACCCAAAGCTGCTGCTCTGACTGCAGTCCTACTGGCGTCTGAGAGATGCCTGCTGGGTGTGTGTGTGTGTGTGTGTGTGTGTGTGTGTGTGTGTGCGCCAGCCCATCCCAGTGGACAGAAGGTTTCAAAAGGAAGTTTAGCTGTTGGGCCAAGGCCGTGTATGTGTTAGTATATTTAGCTATTTAAATGTGCCATCCCATAAGAAATTGTATTATGCCTTGATGAGTCAGTTCTGAAGCAGGTGTTAAATGTTTTAATCACCTATTGGGTCAGAAAAGTGTCTGTGATTATAGTCCTCTAAAAGTGCCTGTGAAAAACTACATTGTGGAAGTGAAGGAATGGCAAACATCTGACATTTTCTGAGCTATTGTGCACATTTCTAATGTGTGTGTTTGTATTGTGCACATTTCTAATGTGTGTGTTTGTAATCTTTTGACCATTTTCTCATTATCACATTAGACAATATTGAACAACTTGATTAATTATCAGTACACAATCAGCTTTTACTAGTAAATAAAACAAACTAAAAACCTTCCATCCAGTATGAGAACCGAATGTTTTCTCTACCAGAAGAACAAACAATTCCAAATAGTAGAAATAATAACAACAAATGCCAAACTTGTCAGCCCAACTCTGGAAATGTTCTGGCATAGCAGGATGCTTTGGCTATGAGTGTGTGTGTAAGGACACACGTCCTCTTTAGCCACTCTGCCCCCTTCAGGCAGCGCATGCCAGTGCAGTGGGGAGGTTACAGCATAGCTGTGACCAGCTGGTTTAATTCTAACGTGAGTAGTCCTTGGTTTGGCTACTGCTCTGCATGTGATGTGTATTAATGGTACACAGCGACAGGACTGTGGCTAACAGTCATCCTCTCTAAGGGCCCTGAACTCTATCGTCAGAGCAAAAAGTCAAGAGAGGAGGTGTAGTTCCAGCTCTTGATCCCAGGAGGCAACTTGCTCCTTGAGTTGCTCAATAAATGCTAGATCCCACACTGGTAAATGTAAATGTAAACTGCTTTAAAATTCCTACTATAACAAAATCAAATATATCTTACTGAATTAAACAAAACAAAACTCTTTAAATCAGTAGATTACATGGCAGAGTAAAACTAATCTTACTTTGACATCCATCTTCTTCATTGGTCATTTAAATACAATCTACAATTAGATTCATTACATTCACAATACATACGTAATTAAATTTTGCCTGGGACATTTCCACGATGCTGTTCTCTCCAGTGCAGTACTATCCTCTACATCCCTGCTGGACTGTGAACAGAAGCTTCAGTAATGATACTCTAGCAGATACTCTAGTTACTCTAAGAGCAATAAAAGAAGTAGACCTACTCAAAAGTGTTGTGCTATGACACCACAGTTCAGAACTTTTTTTAATTCTACATCATGGCAAACAACGCAATATTCTAACCTGGTGCTTAAGATTCTGTATCTTAAGATTCTGTATCTTCCAATTCTGTATCTGCAAACACGTTTATTTGTTCTCGTGCTGATTTGGCTCGGATGGGTGATGAACTCCGAGGAATTTGTTCAAGCGTCAGGCGTCTCCCAGCACACCCGCTGCCTGCTGCACCATGTGATAAAGTGTCCGGAAGCCACTCATCCGATCAGCTTCAGTCAGATCAGCTCTCTTCTCCGGAGAGTTTTTTTTTAACTTATGAGACATAAGACTCATCTATCTGCTGTTGCTGTGATGCGACTCACAGTCCTGTCGATTTCATATTTGACTCCTTGCAATTGCAGATACTGAGTTGCTTAATATCATTTTAGGTGTCTTAAGGTCAACTTAAGGTGCAGCTCATTTTGTGTTTGTTGTAAATAATGTGCAGTGTTTTTCAGGTGATGCAGAGTAGTATTTTTCCGTTTTTTTAAGAATTGTTTTGTTATTGAGCGTTGGGATGATGTTCCACATGATACTGGTACCTTAGTTAAAGTTGGGATGTTCCACATGATACTATGATACTGGTATATTAGATAAATTGGTGGTATTGCCATGACCTTGAAGTTGTTTGATGGCATAGTGAAAGTGTAGGTTGGTCTGGATAACAGTACCTGTACATGAAACACCGCAGAGATAACATATAAATGTTTGTGTGTGTGTGTGTGTGTGTGTGTGTGTGTGTGTGTGTGTGTGTGTGTATCTTCTATTGATGAACTTACACCTCACTGTCTATATTTTCAGAAGACTGACTGAAGCACAGGTGGGCTATACAGATCCAGATTCTCCCCATAGTAAACATTTTTTAAATACTTGAAGTCGTACAGAAACCTACATAGCCGCAACACCTCGTGGTTACTAGGTTGAAAGTACATAAAAGCTTCCAGAGCGGAACAGGGACAGCGCGTGCAGAAGAGCGAGCGTGGCGCGAGGGTAAGGTATGGAAAGTCCTTGGCCTAAAAATGAAGACGAGATCCCACCTACACGCACGTGCGCGCCTCGTCGGGAACACACTGAGCCAATTAAAGTATAAACCACTCCAACTTCTTTGCTACTTTGCTATCTGTTAGTGACGCCATATAAGACACGCACACGCTTAAACGTCATCAGGGGCACAAATAGCAAGTGTTGAGGTTGTCGTTCTCCCGATACACAGAAGTCGGGCAGTCATTTATTTATGAGCGTGTCGCCTACAGTTAGTGACGTTAGACGCTTCTGACCGGTACAGGTACCTGGTTGTAGATGTCGACACTGGAGTCGT
Organism: Sternarchorhynchus goeldii; assembly: GCA_028565775.1. NCBI lineage: Eukaryota > Metazoa > Chordata > Actinopteri > Gymnotiformes > Apteronotidae > Sternarchorhynchus > Sternarchorhynchus goeldii. The sequence goes on from JAOXYF010000008.1 coordinate 3,190,080, forward strand.
GTCACACATCTACATGACGCGCCTTTCAGTGAACAAAGTCCTCCGATCCAGCACGCTGTTGAGACGATGCCTTTACGGGACATGCTTTTAATTACATAAAAGTCTAAGCGACACAGTTCTACCTGCACTTACAGATAACATGACGCTCAGTACAGCGTTGCTCAGATTGTGAATAGGCTCCATGCTACCTAATACGAATAAAATCTAATACGAATAAAATCTAATACGAATACGCGCACCTCTTCCCCTCCAAACCTCTGATGTTTTCATTAGTATAACCTCTGTCGAGAGAGAGTAACTCTTGATATGTCTGATTTAGTAAAATACCAAATCCATGTCAGCGTTTAAATGAATCTGCGGGCTTTGGAAAGAGAATGAAGTGTCTCGTACTCACCCTTCCAAAATAGCTGGCAGAACGCAGCGCGCGAAAGAGAAGCCAAGCTCCTCACACTAGAGATGCCCAGTAAAATATTGCGCGCTCCCTCTCTTGCTTGCTCTCACGAGCACTCTCTCTCTCCTGTGCGTATTTTCCCACTGACGCCCCAGTCTCGTTCTCCTTCCTGCACACTCGCTCTTATAGGCTGTTTCAGCAGTGTACTTAGAAAACAAAGACAGAACAAACGAGTGAAACCCCAGGTAATCCAAAAGATGAGAGTGTGTGTGTGTGTATGTGAGAGAGACAGAGAGAGAATAAAGAAAGCCTGTACGCAAGTATTAATGACCGCGGACATTAGGGCTCATTAATGCGAATATTAATGAACGAGGGCAAAAGTGCACATCACTTAAGTGGTGCTGAGTGCTGAAACCGTCTCAAGATATTCACTCTGCCAGTAGAAAAACATTGCAATGCACATCAATGAAAGCAAATGTTTTTCGACATGGTCCAAACAAATAAATACAAACTTTACGTCAGTCTATTAGGATGGCAGCCTCATCCACTCAGAGTGTGGACAAAAGCCATAATCATTTATATTCCAGTGTAAAAAAACACCTTTTATTGCTTAATCAAAGATTTGTTAAACATATCCTTTGTTACTATCAAACGCATGCATACACATGGAGACACACACAGATACACTCTCTCTCTCACACACACACACACACACACACACACAAACCAATGGCTTACTGTCAAGATCCACATATGTGTATCTCATTTTTCCAATCTCTTCTGTCCTCTAGTGACTCTCCCATTCCTATCTTTAGACCCATGTTGAGGTTTTCGGGTATTTTAAGAAGCTGTATCAATAGAGAACCCACAATATCATATATAACTCAATATCTTAACACAATATATATAACACAATATCATATATAACTCAAAGTCCCTCAGACAAGCAGAAAACATCTATCAAAGTGTAAACAGAATTGGTTAAATTATTTTCAGGATTTGTCTCAGATGACAGACATTAATGTATCATTACATATTCAACATGTAGGAGCTTATTTGTCAATCATTTTCAAAACAGAATGAGCGTGTCTGGCCTCCCAAACACATATTCAAATGAAGAGAAACCAGTTTTGAAATTCAGCATTTTACAGGCAAAGATAGTGAGAGAAGCAATGAGAGTGAGATGAGAGGCAGGGACAGTTACAGTAAGGAGGTTATGGTGAATTTTAATAGGCAGGGGATCTGAGGGTGTCCTGTTATATCAGTCTCTCCCTGGGGGAGGCAACCGGAATGGAGTGATGAAAGGAGGAAGAGAGCCAGAGCGGGGAGAGGTGAGAGTAGGAGACGTTTGAAGAGGTTGTTGCACTGTCTTGGTGGGCCTCCTGAGTACATTGTGGAAGTCGGACGCTTCAAACACGAAAACATGACAAACTGAAAAAAGGCACAGAAAAATGGTGGCAGACTAAAGCTCTGAATCAAAAGATAACGAGCGATCAAAAGATAACGAGCAATCAAAAGATAACGAGCACTTGCAATTTGCATAAGAACTTTATTCCACACCTTGACAAAAGCAAAACAAATGATCATGAATCTATCTATCTATCTATCTATCTATCTATCTATCTATCTATCTATCTATCTATCTATCTATCTATCTATCTAT
>JAOXYF010000008.1:3224921-3236849 GCA_028565775.1 Sternarchorhynchus goeldii
AGGTAGGTGGAGTTGTGCTAATTAAAGGTTTGTGGAGTTGCGCTAACTGAAAGTAGGTGTAGTTGCGCTAATTAAAGCTAGGTGTAGTTGCGCTAACTGAAGGTAGGTGTAGTTGCGCTAATTAAAGGTAGGTGTAGTTGTGCCAACTGAAGGTAGGTGTAGTTGTGCTAATTAAAGGTAGGTGTAGGTGCGCTAATTAAAAGGTAGGTGTAGTTGTGCCAATTGAATGTAGGTGTAGTTGTGCTAATTAAAGGTAGGTGTAGTTGTGCTAATTAAAGGTAGGTGTAGGTGCGCTAATTAAAGGTAGGTGTAGGTGTGCTAATTAAAGGTAGGTAACTGAAGATACCAGCCTAAGATGTGAGGCAACTTGGGCATGTGTGACACAAGCCTATCGTTTCATAATAGCTGTAATAGTATCCCAGGATACCACCAGAACAGGGACTAAACTGAGCTGGAGCGAGTTAGCAACAGTAACTAAGGAGGGAGGGGTTTGCAAATGAGAAATAAAAGGTCAAAAGAAACATCCCAAAATGTGAAACATTCATTCATGATCAGGGAAAGAAACAGAACAGCAGGCAATGAGCATTTTCAAGAGAATATCTTTATGGAGCCATTCTTACCCTTCAGTCCCAAAGACATGATGTCAGAACCAGACATGATGTCAGAACCAGACATATTTGCACTGACAGGTTCAGTCTGGACTGTACAGTACAAATGTTTTGCATCCCAAATAATTGTCTGTCAATGTATGTTGTTCTCTCTAACATACACACATGCACACACACACGCACACACACACACATGCACACACACACGCACACACACACACATGCACACACACACGCACATTGAGTACTTTTTAATGATGTATTACAGAAATTGACCCACAAAGACTTTTCAAAACAGTGAAAAAAACATTCAATTAGTATTGAAAACAATACACTGTTTGGAGTAATAGAACACGGAGATCACTAGATGGCCAGTGATTAGATGCTAATCACGGATTTGTGAGAAATAGGCATAACACAGACGAAACAAAGTGCCTCTGAGGGTCCGGGACACACACCAGATTATCAGAGATTTCATGAGCAGTGCAAACCACGGCAGCAAGCACCCTTGTTTCTCAGCAGAAGGCCGTTATGAATGGATTAGCAAGCACGTGGATTAGCGAGCGCGTGGATTAGCGAGCTTGTGCAGGGACGCCACGCGGTTTCTGTTACTCAGAGCACGGGGGTTCGAACGCTGTGATCCAAGAAACCGGCAGCACTGGTAACGCGGTACCACTACCAGGCATTCGGCAGCACTGACTAAAGTCCTGGCTGGTGTGATTCTAAGAGTCACTCAGAGAGCTGACCGGCTGAATGGAGCGTGTGAAGTTTACACGGTCCTCCGATGGCTGTACGTTAAACTGAGTCTGGCGAGTTCCGCTTTCCCACTAGGGAAGCAGGACAGCCTCGTTTCCAGGACGGCCTTGAGCGGGACACCCTTGTGTCCACGAAGGCCTTGAGCTCAGGTGCTTTCCTGTGGAGCTCTTTGCTCATGGAGCATCAACTAATACCTCACTTCACAGAGCCTGAAGCTAGTCAGGGTTTTAGGTTCCTGAGAGAGAGAGAGAGAGAGAGAGAGAGAGAGAGAGAGAGAGAGAGAGAGAGAGAGAGAGAGAGAGAGAGAGAGAGAGAAAGAGAGAAACAATGTGAGAAAGAGAAAAACAGTGAGAAAGAGACATAAAGAGAGAAAGAGAGATGAGATTTCAGAAAACCTGTAGGATTAGTGGTACTCTAGAACCAAAGCTGTCCTGCAGGAGGCTCTGTGTGTGTGTGTGTGTGTATGTAAGTGTGTGTGTGTATGTGTGTGTGTGTCTGTATGTGTGTGTGTGTGTGTGTGTGCATCTCTGTGTGTGTGTCTATGTGTGTGTGTGCAAGACCTGTTATTATTCTATTAGACCTGTTATTATTGTATATAACAGTCTGGTTAAATACATTTCAGAAGTAGAAAAAAACATGTATTTTCTAACAGTGATGAAGAGGCTTGTCTAAGAAAGAAAGAAAATTCATGCACAGTCCCACACACACACACACACACACACACACACACACATGCACACATACACATGCACACACATCCACACACACACACACACACGCATACATGCACACGTACACATGCACACACATCCACACACACACACACACACGCATACATGCACACGTACACATGTGCACACATCCACACACACACACACACGCATACATGCGCACACATCCACACACACACACACACACACACACACACACACACGCATACATGCACACATACACATGCGCACACATCCACACACACACAGACACACACACAGACAGTCCAACAGAGAAAAAGTAAATTTTCCAAACTGACTCCAGATCAGTTTGCAGATCAGGCAACCTACGAGTGAAGTCTCAGGACACACCCCTGACCCAGAGGACACACCCCTGACCCAGAGGACACTCGAACACTCTAAGCACTGCTGCAGGTAGGACCATGCAGTCCACTCTCTCACGCACTCACTCACTTACTCATTCACACACTCGCTCACTCATTCACACACTCACTCACTCATTCACACACTCATTCACTCACTCACTCACACTGTGGGTGACTTGAATGATAAGAAACCCAGCAAGCCACAGGAGAGGAGGAACTTATACACACATACACACTCACATCTTTGTATGTATACACACACACACACACACACACACACCACCAGCCCTCTATATTACATACCAGATAGTTCTTTTCCAGCAAAATAATGACAATCATCAATGCACACAGTACTTCACTCTCACATAAGCAGTGTGACAGTGTTTCACCTTATATGCATCACATGACCTTATATACTGTATGCATCACATGACCTTATATATGCATCACATGACCTTATATACTGTATGCATCACATGACCTTATATATGCATCACGTGACCCAAATCCGATTCCGAGGGAAGCATTCTGGAATACTGTGGGATGGATGAGGACACAATTCACGAGTTTTTTGTTCTGCCAAACTTAATGGTCACTAGTGTTACCTAGTGTTACCTAGTGTTATCATGCATCCAGGTGACAAAGAAACAGCATATTGAGTACAGTACAGTACAGTAGAGTATACTACAGTACAGTAGAGTACAGTAGAGTATACTACAGTACAGTACAGTACAGCCCAGACTCTTCAAACAGGCTCATGACAGTCATGTGTACCTGCTCAGTTACACTGTCAATTCATTAATCCATTACATTTTGATTAGAATCAAATTGATCATCTTTAATAATCAATCCACAGGAGCAAGAACACAGTAGCTACTGGTCTCTGTTTTTTGCTAAGTGAGAGAACTGACATAAGGAAGTGGATATGGAGTGATTTAGACCATGAGTGTGAACAGAAAATCACATGTATAAATTAGCTTTGGATGAAAAAGGATTTATGGGGTTTATGAGCACAAATGTTGAATGTGTGGAGAACAAAGCAAACACACTAGTAGTTTAGGTAGTATTAGAGCTGCGTAGTGAAGTCATTTCAGAAGAAAAAATCTAACTTGCCAGTACCTAGAAATGATGTTTGTAGACAGACGGCTGGAGAACTGAATGTGCAGAGAAACAGTGGGATGGAGAATGGAGAGGAAGCTGAAAAATGATGGAGAATGGACCAGAGAGGAAGCTGAAAAATCACGAGAAACCCATTAGTTTAGGCAGCATTACAGAAGCATATTAAAGTGAAAAAAATATTGCAATTCTTGCAAAAAGTCTTGCAAATATCAAAATATCAGTGAAAAGATGCATGTATGTACAGATGGACCGATGGACTGATGGATGGATAAACTTGACATGGGACTTTGTTGGTATCTTTGTAGGTATCTTTTTTCCTTCACAGGCACTAATGTTTTCACAGTCATATAGGAGGAATCAAAATTCAAAAATGTTTCCAGTGTCTAGAATTGCTACAAAGCTAAAACATTTAAAACTATTTCTCTAACACTTCCCCCAAGTATAGCAAACTTAAGTCAGTATATATATATATACCTGTCTGTATATATATGTATATATTTATTTGTACATATATATTTTGTATAGATAAATTATAGAATTCAAATGAGAACTTAATACAATGATCAATCAAATATCTAAGTTAATTCACAGCATAACATGATACATTCTCAAAAACAGTAAACTGTATATAGAGATAATATTTTTTTTCTCAGCAAAATGAAGCTACATGGAAAACTTCAGTTGTGTACATGCAGTCACAGAGTACCATGTTAGGGCCGTTTAACTCCAGATCAAGTGAACACACGCCACACCAGACCTATTCAACTGTCCCGTGGGCCCCGCCTCCCTCCCTTTCCCGTTCGGTTCTACCAGCCACGTTTCAGTACCTGAGCTTGTTCACCCGCTACTTCTGCGATTATGTGCACCCTCTCCAAAAAGGGGCAGAAGGTCATTAATCACACTGCAAATGATAACGAGCTCATTCTTAAAAAGTCCTTATTAAAGCAATAGGTTGGACAGAGAGACAGACATCACAGATCCTCGTAAAAAGTGGTATCTCCCGTAAAGGGTGGGGTCTAATCTCTTTATCCGTGACAGTTATGTGCAAGTACTCTGCATCCCGATGTGTTTGTGACTTCTGATGATATGAGCATCAAAAATGCTACAAAGTCTAAAAGTACTACTTTTTGCTACATCATGTCAAAGCTACATTCAACTACAAGGGCAAATGGCCTGTGTCTGATACCAAATACGCTTTGATCATGTTTTCATGAAGCAGGTGAATAGAGAAGAGCCGAAGGCCTGCCGTGTGCTCCGTACTTGTAGGGTGGGTTTGTGTGTTAGCATCTGTGTTCGTTCCTTTAGATCAAGACGGGATTATTGTTTATTGTTTGCCCTTAGATGTATTCGTTGATGAAGTCGATGCCGTTACTGGCGTTAGCCAGAGCTTTTGTGCTTTCTGAATGATTCCTCTTCTCACTGGATAAACTATTGGGCACATAACCAGCTCCAAGAGGAGGTGAGAGCTCATAAATATACCCCAGAGACTCTGCTGATCCTTCATATCTTCACAATTGTTCAACAATTAAAGAAACAACGTAGCTACAATTAAGTTTAAAAGGTGCGGCCCACCACTCAGTATTAATAAGTAATTTTAATATTATGAAGCCATCTAGTGCCAATTAAGGATATTGCAACTCATCCTCATTTTTGCTGGACAGTTACGTATTGCTTTTGTGTTAAATACTCTAAACCAACAGGAGAGCTCTAATGGCGTGGGTCCACTCTAAAGATCTGTGTGAGCTGGGTTATTTGGCATCCAAAAGTGGCGCTCTGTTATGAACTTCAGACACAGCTAGCTTAGGCTACTTTTAAAATACTAACACAGTGAGAGCAATAAATAGATAGAATAAAAAACTTTTGGGAACCTGGAGTAAGAAAAGAAATTTGTACAGAAAGAAAAAAAATTGCTACATGATTTTGTCCTTGTTTTTGTTGTTTTTCTCTTGAAGTCTGTAGTCTCTTCTCAGACCGTAGTAGCATCCCTGTTTGACGACACCCAGAGTTCTAATAGGACAGGAAAAGCTCCAGTGAGATGGATGGAATTTCTCTTGATTAGATTTGATTGGCTGACGCCTTTGAAATAAAAATATAGGGAATATATGATGTACTAGAGACACTCGAACCTTAAGTGATGAAGTCAAAGTTCAAACATGAAGATTGGATACAAACAGAAAAAATGTCTCTGCATCGCTGTGGTGAAAGCCAGAGAAAACAAACGGGGAAGCCGAGCTGTTTCCCAGTCAGTGAGGGCATGGTGCCACAGGCAGACTGATTGCTTGCTTATCACAAGTCAACCACTGGCGAGCTGAAAAGCAGCCTCAGCTTCAGCAGTTTTCGCTGTCTGTGAACTCCCGTTGAAGACCGATGACCGAAAAAAAAAGAGTCTTTTCCTTGAATGACGGAGCGTGCGCGTGTGTGCGTGTGTAAACATGACATCATTACTCACAGATTCCGGATCCAGCGTTCTCGTTGGAGGACAGGACTACGGATGACATCGTAATGCTCAGTTCCGACCGGAGGTGGAGCACGGTCGGAGTTTCCGCCCAGGAGGAGGCGGCCTCCGCCGGCCCGGCGGCATCGCCCCCGGCGGCGTCGCCCCCGGCACCGCGGCGTCGCCGACGGCTGTGCTCGTCGCCCCGGCGGCGGCCGTGCGGCGCGTGTATGTGCGTTACGCTCCAGCTGCGTCTCACCGTGGAGCTCACACACACGCGCAGCAGCGAAGCCCCGTGTCATACCTCGCTCTCCAGGCTGGAGAAGTGGGCGGAGCCACGGCGTGAGCACAGGCTCTTGGCTTTGAGGGGAAGGTGTGGCGAGTAGAAGCGGCGCGGCTGCGGCACAGAGCGGAGTCTCTGGTACTGGAGTTTGGCGCTGGCCGTCGCCGACTGGGACGATGACCCCTTGGTCGCCCCGGGTGACAGCGCCGGCGGCGGGGTCACCGATGCGGAAGAAGGGGTCGGGGGCATGGGGAGCGAGGAGGGGGCGGAGGATGGAGGCAGGGAGGGTAGTAAGGGCTGGGTGGTACTGGGTACCGGCTCCGAATGCTGAGGCTGCTGGGTGCTGAGGTTGGATTGGCTGCCGGACTTGGTGGCGTCGGGTTTAGGGGGCAGTTTGGGGCGCGAGCTCCCGCTGAGGCTGTGGCAGTGGGGCAGCAGCTCCTCCTGGCTGTGGGAGGCAGCGCTGCCCCTCTTGCTGCGGTCGTGAGGTGTGCCGTGGCTGAACTGTGCATATGAGCGTGCTGCTGCATCTTGATCCCTGCTCCGAGCTCTCTGACCTTTGCCCTTTGCCCCGCTACGTCCACGTTTCTCGCCTTTCATGGACAGCTTATCTACTGACCAATAGCGTCGAGGGGGTGGGAGTGAAGTGGGGGGAGGTGGCCACTGGGAGCCGAGCCCCCCGCTGCCCCCACCAGAGCCCCAGCCGATGCCTGGGCCTGAACTCCAAAAATCACCCCCAACCCACCCTTCCGATCGGCCCAGAACGGAATCGTCTCGGCTGTTGATGCTCCCTCCTTTCTCTCGGGCAGGATAGGTTCCAAAAAACCAACCTCCGCCTCCTATCCCGCTAGCTCCTCCCACTCCTCCGCCTTCCCAGTACCTCTCAAAGCGTCCAAACTCCCCAGACGAGGCGTCGTCGGAGTAGCTCTCCTCCACCCGCACGCGATCCCTCTCCGATTCGGACACGGCCCCTCGGCCGCCTGCCCGCCTCGCTCTCTCATCCGCTCCATCCCGCTCCCTGTCTTCCTCCTCGTCGTCATCATCATCCTCTTCGTCCTCCGAGTCCCACTCGTGGAAGGACAGGCCCTGGCGGGTGTGCGCCCTCTCGTAGTGCAGGAGCAGCGGCCGTCGCTCCCCCACCCTGCCCCCTGCCTCCCTCTCCGCCCCGCTGCTCCTGCGTCGCTTGCCCGATGGGAGGAGTGTGTGCAGGGAGGAGGGGGGCGAACCTCCAGAGGCTTCCGTGCCCCCTCCGGTGACCCAGAACTTGACGGAGGCGGGCAGCTTGTTGAGGTTGGGGTAGCGCTTGCCGGACGCCCGGTGGCGAGGGTGGCGGGGGTGCCCACCTCTCGGCCGCCGTTCTCGGCTCCGTCCCCCGCCGCTCTCGTCGTCGCGTTCGTCCCCTACTTCCTCCCCGCCGTCTCTCCTCCCTCGCTCCCTCTCTCCATCCCAAACCGAGAGGCTTCCCTTGTCTCCAAATGCGCCGCGGTACTGGGTGGAGAAGGAGGAGTACTCTCCCTCCCTCTCTGCGTCGCCCTCGCCCTCTCGCTCAGCCTCCACGTCGCCCTCCTCTGGCTCCGAGCGCTTGTTGCCCACAGGCGTCTTCTTCTTCCTCCTCGTCTTCACCGCCTTCTTTTTCTTCTTCTTCACCTTCCGCCGCTTGCGCTCCCTCTCCCTCTCCCTCTCCCTCTCCTGCTCCCTCTCCCTCTCCCGCTCATCCCTCTTTTTCCTCTTCTTGCTCTTCCTCTTCTTCCTCTTCTTCTCCTTCTCCCGCTCTTTCCGCCGCTTGCGCTCACGCTTGCGCTCCATCTCGGCCGAGCCTCCCCCGCTCCTCTCCCTCTCGCCCCAGCCGGCCCACCACTCCTGGAGCTGGGAGAGCTGGCTGCCGCCCCTCTCCCTCCCGCCCTCCCTGTCTCGGCTCTGCTGCCCCCGCGGGCCGCGGGGTTTGCGAGGGGGCACCGGCGGCGGGGGCGGCCCGAGGGAGAGCGACCTCGGGGACGGGACGGATCGCTCCCGGCCCCGGCTGTGTCCCTGCAGGAGGCTGGACTCCTCGGTCAGCTCGTCCAGGTCTTCCTCCTCCTCCTCTTCTGCCTCTCTATCCCTGGTGCTGCGCGATGAAGTGGTGGAGGTGGACGAGGGCGAGGAGGATCGCGAAGAAGAGGCAGAGGAGGTGGTTGAGGAGCTGGTGCTCGAGGAGGAGGATGACGTGGAGGTGTAGGGCAACGACGGGGAGGGGGACGGAGGCGTGTACGTCGGTGAGAGCGGCACCGGCACGGGGATGGGCAGAGGGGGAGACGGCCTTGGCCTCCGACCGGCGTCCCGACCGCCGCCCCTTCGACCCAGGGGCAGGATGTTCTCATACAGTGGGCCGCCGGGCTCTTTTGGCTTCTTGGGCCGTCGCTTCTTCCAAAGGGATGAGGGGAGAGGGGGGGAGGGGTGCTGAAGTGGGGGGTTAGGAGGCAGCGAGGCTGGGGTCTGGCTTTTCGGGGGCAACCGAGGAGTCCCCAGAGACTTCACCCCCTTCCCCTGACCCCCTCCACCAGTACCCGCCCCTACCTTCTTCCCCACCCCGTGGTCCATGCCCTTCTCCTGGTAGAAAGCCATGCTTGCCGGTGGGGGTTGCTGGTGGCCCCTAGGGGCCGTTTTGGGAGTCTGAGAACCTGTCTGTTGGTCCACACATGGCCCCAGGCCCTCTGGGTCTATAGGGCCATAATAGCGCTTATATCCATCTAGGCCACTCGCAGCAGCTCCACTGCCTGCCCATGTAGGAGCTACTTTAGGTGGAAAGGGCCCCATGTCGGAGAGGCCCCCCCTGATACCCATGGGTGCAGCGGTGCTGGCTGATTTGGGAAGCCTCCAGCGGTCCACCACAGCAAGCCTGCGGTCTGGGCGGGGCAGGAACGTGGAGCACGGGAGAGGAGCACCCATGAGAGGTGGGGCAGTTGTCCCAAGGGCTGCCCCAGAGTGCACCACGGCAGGGGGGGAGCCGGGGAGCTGGGATTTGTAGGGCTGGGGAGGCTGAGGAGGCTGCTGCTGCTGCTGCTGCTGCTGCTGTGGTACCATGGCAATGGTGGGGTTGGTAACAGCTGTCGTGACAACATGGGATGAAGGAGGGGCTGATACCACAGAGGCATGGTGGTGGGTGGGAATGGTGATTTTGGCTCCACCTTGCACGGTTTCATCCTCAAAACTGCAGCAGCTGTACATTCCCTGTGAGAGAGAGCAGGAAGAGAGATATGGGTATTGGAGGTATTATTTTGTGAGACGAGTATTTGTCCCAGAAATAAGATTGCAGTATTCTGATGCGATTTTCCAGCAGGCTCAGCTATTCTGAGCATATATGGGGATTTGATTTGGGGGGCGAAGTCTAACCCTGGAGGTACAGCATTACCAAGTTCTCTTATAGGCTAGAAAACCACTTCTCCACGCAGTATCTAAACCCAGCTCCTCACGCCCCCATCTCTGCACCTCATCCCTTCTTCCTCTCTGCTGTTCTCCCCTCTGATCAGCCCCCACCTGACGTTCAGCCCTCCTCACCCTACTGAAGGCCAGCAGGAAGTCCAGTTTGCCTGCCTGGCCCATGGTGCTCATACAGTGACGCAACCTCCAGTAGACCAGGTGCTCCCAGGCGAACACCAACAGACTCAAGCCCATGGCCACCAGGAGCATGTAGAAGACACCCGCCATGTTGTCAATGTCCAGCTTAGAGCTCATCACCTCGATCTTATCGTTGTGACAGATGCCTGAGAGCCACAGGCGCTCCAGCATCTCAATCTCATCTGAGACGAGAAGAGAAGAGAGGAGAAAGAATTACCCACTCTGTTTATAGCATGATATACAGGGAAATGAGATTAAAAGACATACATCAATCAATAAAACGTCTGATTCACCTGGTCCTTTGCCTGGATAACACTCTACAACAACAGTCACAGTTGGTAAAGCTATTTCAATATCTGGGGTATCAAATCCAGGTTTAGTATCAAATCCAGCAAAACTTTGTCATCTGAGAGTAGGTCACAGGTCATAGGTCAGTTATTATTATTGAGCTTATCTATTATTATCTATTATGATCTATATGTGGCACTATATGTATCACAAAACAAAAGAGGAGAAGACTGTGGAATTAGAGGGGAGACCGGTTTGCAGGGGAGACCTGTTTGCAGGGGAGACCTGTTTGCAGGGGAGACCTGTTTGCAGGGGAGACCTGTTTGTCTCTGAAACTGTGTATTATGTCAGGGAAAATAGAAGCCTGAGGAGTGGAACAAAGGAGGGGGAGAGAGAGAGAGAGAGAGAGAGAGAGAGAGAGAGAGAGAGAGAGAGAGAGAGAGAGACACTGTCGTAATGACAAACAGCAGGAGCACTTTCTTAATTCCAAGAGGAGAGCATTATGGTAAAAATAAAAAGAAGCAGTGTAGCATGAGGGAGAGAGAGGTAAGGAGGAAGAGAGGAGGAGAGAGGGAGGGAGGGAGGGGGAGAGAGGGGGAGAGAGGAGGAGAGAGGGAGGGAGAGAGGGAGAGAGAGGGGGAGAGAGGAGGAGAGAGGGAGGGAGCATGTGTGGGCACTCGACAGCACCAAAGAGAGAAGAAAAAAAACTTGATCTAGTGAAACATGTCTGAAAAGAAGGAGTGAGGAGGAGAACCAGAAGGTTGTGAGGCACAGAGGGGTTGAAGGGAGAGATCATAATCATTTAATTGTGCTGGAAGGTGGACCAGTCTGACTGTGGCAGGAAGGATGAACCGGAAACCCCAGAGAATTCCAGAAATAGAAAGACAAAGAAAGACAAGCTACACAAGTGCTTGGTGCCAGTTAAATGATTTAACTCACTGCTCACAGGAACGAAGGTCCACAAGGAATCAGTGTCCCTCAGTATTCAGTGCAGCATGTGAATCAAAGGAATAACCCCTTGCACAGTCCAGCACGTGTACAGGTGAGATCCATTCGGTTGTTCACGACAGCAATCAAATACTGTATTAGTGCATGAAGAGTCGCATGTTTTTGTACTGTGGGGACACGCACAGCTACAGACATGCAACTGTGGGAATGTATTCTTATGCAGAACTATAGAAAAATACAAACTAGATTCACTGGACCGGAACCTACAGCTTCAAGCGGCTGGATTTCAGGCCAGGGGCTGAATACTGCAGTGTATCACTCAGAAAGCTCCTCCATTCAGCCTCTCGATTGGCTGCCATTGGTCATGGCAAACACCTATTCAACCAAAGCCAAAGCCAGCAGGTGTGAAAGCCTAAACACACACACACACACACGTGTACATGCATGAACACACAAGCATGTGTGCACATGCATTTGCACATACGATAAAACACACAAATACACACATACATTGTACACACACACACACACACACACACACACACACACACACACATATACACCTAGAGACCTGCCTTGGCAAGGAGCAAGTTTGTTTGGCAGCGTGGGTAAGCGTTCGTTGGCACAAGGAGACAGACATGAGTAAATGGACACATTTTAGCATGCAAGGGTTAGCAGGGCCCTTAACCCCAGACACGCCACCAACTACACAGGTCTGATCCTGGACCTGCCCACTCACACAGCAACAACACCTTAACCCTTATCAGGTCTGATCCTGGACCTGCCCACTCACACAGCAACA
>JAOXYF010000008.1:3316973-3330188 GCA_028565775.1 Sternarchorhynchus goeldii
ATCACGCTCGGTTGTGCAGGAGTCCCAGTAATTACACCCTCTGTCTCTGATCACGCTCGGTTGTGCAGGAGTCCCAGTAATTACACCCTCTGTCTCTGATCACGCTCGGTTGTGCAGGAGTCCCAGCAATTACGCCCTCTGCCCCTTTACCTCAGCCCCCAGGGGTAACTAGAACAGTGACGCAGGCAGGCTGCACGCAGAGAGCTGCAAGAAATCGAACAGAACTGACCTTCTGCCAGCGATCAAAGGGAGAGTAGATCCCCTGTAGTGGGAGGCTGGGAGAAGACACGAGCACACACATACTCACACTCGCACACATACACACACTCACACACATACTCACACTCACACACATACACATACACACACTCACACAACTTGTTTGTGTAAATTTCTCTCCACCAGTCTCCACACATTCTCCTTCCTTACTCTGCTCATGGAGGTCTTTGCTGATCATGTACAGATGCCTAGTCTGAGGGAGAGAGAAAGAGAGAGCGAGAGAGAGAGAGAGAGTGAGAGATGGAGAAAGAGAGGGAGAGAGAGGGAGAGAGGAAGAGAGAGAGAGGGAGAGAGATGGAGAAAGAGAGGAAGAGAGAGAGGGAGAAAGAGATGGAGAGAGAGTGAGAGAGAGAGAAATGGGGGAGAGAGAGAGAGAAGTGGAGGAGATTCAGCACACTTCTTTCTGGAAAGGTGATTGTATACCTGCGAGCACCTTTTGAGCAACTAGTTTCAGAGGTTTAGTGCCGTAACCCCGCTGTTGGTTAATGCTTCCAATATCACTGAAATGACTCTTTATTCAAGCTTGATGTTTTCTACATCATTTTCTTTCATTTTCATTTCTTGTCAGAGGACTTGGTCAGTAATTCTAAATATTCCTCTGAAACCATCAGCCAAAGTCCAGTGATTTATTGTTCTGAGAGCTGATTTTAAAAACATCCTTGTCTATCTGTCATCAGTTGGTATTTTAGCAATGATGATGTTCTCTAGAGGTTCACTGGTGCAGTAAACCATGATGAGCTTTGGAAGTGAAAGTGACGTCAGACGTCAAACAGGAACCGAAGCCACTGGGCTTCAAAATTCAGCCCTGATTCGTTCTAAAGCCCAGAAAACGATGCTGGTCTACACAGAACAAAGATTGTTATTTTTGGCCTGTGTGTGGCACAGGGACGTGAAGATGTTCTCATGAAAATCCTATAACATGGAAAGAGGTTGATGTGTTTGTGGAAGTTCCTCCCTACAGCCTCCAGGGTTAAACTCTTTAACTGGTCTGACTTGTTTGGAGGAAAACATGGACTGAGAGGGAGAGATAGTTGAAAGAAAATAGCACAGCATAGACACACACACCCACACACACACACCCACACACACTCACCTGCAAATTCATGCGCATGTGTGCACGCGCACACCTTGTCCGTATCCATCTTTCTGTGCTTTTACACATAAAAATGTACCTTTTCAATATTAATTCCCAAGCAATAGTACAGAGAAGGACTAGAGTGTTTCATTACCCACAGATGCACAAGCCATTGTTACCACATATACACCTTTAAATCTGAATTCTAGAGTGTGTGTTCTGCTGCCTGGTGACTGATGAATGCTTTACTGGTTTTTATTTCTCTTGTCAGATGGCTATCTTAACTATTCATTACTCCTCTCTTCAGGGTTACGCATGCTTCGTGTCTTTCTCGGTAGGGTATTTCAGCTCAGGCATTGAGAGTGTGGCCAAGCTTTAAAGAGCACATTGCTCATCTTGCCTGGGTTTCTTTGGCAGGCTGTTTTGGGAAGAAAGTTCTGGAGAATATTTGGAAAAATATGGCATATTAACTTAAATAAAAAATGAGATGGTATAATAATGATTTAACAGCTGCATGGTTTTGGTCGAGCAGTGAATTCCTACCATAATGACAGTGTCGAAAGTGCCAGAAGATGGGGAAAAAACTAGTTTCAAATTTCAGTGTGAATTCTGAAATTGCATTTCAGACTGGTTTAACAAATTTCATTCTCGACTCTATCGCTTTTTTCTGCCCTAAATTTACACTAATAGAGACTCAAACTCAAACTCACGGAATCAGGAAATCAGGAAATCTCACACACCTTTGCTAACTCATTTGTCTTTGTATTACAGTCTGCACTCCTCCACACAGACCTCACAGCAAGACATTATGAATTTTCATAGGTATCATTTAAAAAATAAATTGGTAATACAATTTTGACATTTCCCACACCAGATTCATAGCACAAAGCAAAGGCACATTTAGCTATTGTAGGTTTTTTTTGTATGAAGAAAAGTACTTCTCTTTAATTACAATTTTTATTTAAAGACAAGACTGATAGTTTCTGTTGTATTTTATGTTGAATCGATGTCCTCCTCAATGGAACTACAAGGTCTAAATCTATAGTCCACAATCTAAAGGAAATTTGCAAATATTACTGTCCAAATGTCAGTTCTTTAAATGTACAGAAACTAGTTTTTCCCATGAAGAAAAACAATATTTTATGTTATCATGCAGAATCATGTGTCAAATGAAATCCCTTATGAGTGCCTAATGATCCAGACAGTTTGCGTATGGATTTCAGCACTATAGATTTTGCTTGTCATATTGCGTTAAATAGGATGTAATTAACACTTTAACTTAATTAATCTCTGCAGATGGTGGAAGCTCTTTATCAAGACAGTGGTGACAGATATGAATAATGCATGAATATCTACACTGTACACAATTAGGATGAACAAATACTTAAGCCATCTGTCTGAGTAAATAAATGTATCAAATATTTTACTTTTTTCATCAGATACACAGATTCACTTCAAATAAATCTTTTCTTTTTTGTCTTTAGTTAACAATGGTAATTGGATTTAGAGACACATTTTTTCCCGCTTGGTGAAGTACATTTCAGTTCTGACTACAGAAAGTTTAACACCTTAAGAAAAATCCAGCTCAGATTGCAGGAAATAGTCAGGGCAGAGTAATTAAACTTTAGAAGCGCACGGCACCCAGCGGAACTGCCTCACCCAGGCTGAACAAGGGTGTAAAATCTGATAGGTTTCGAAATATGGTGAATTAAAGTACAGTTCTTGCTGTTGACTCTCCAGTGTTCTGCAGGAATATTATGGGCTCTGAAGTCATTATGGAAAGCCGGAAGGGTAGGAATGGGACATGAAAACAAATGCCATGTGACTACCTTGGTATCTCAGACTAGCTCTAAAGATTTTATATCTGGCATGCAGGTTTTTGGGTCCATCAGGAAGGAATTTCAAGAGCACAAGAAAAAAATGTTTGTAAGATCTGAGGTGACTAGTGAATTTTCAGCCAAACTTTCTTCAGTGGTTTGGAAGCTGTAGATTATCTGTTTGATGTACAGCTCTGTTAGAGGTACAGCTCATTCTTACCCACCTGTTTGCAAAAGGTATGACAAATGACACCAGCTGGCAAAATCAATTAAGACTTTAATTTTTCATTGTTTACAACAGTTTTAACATTAATATCAGATTGAATAATTTACTCAATAAATATTGATAAATAAACACAGAAGAGGGTGTTTATGGGTTTATTTTTTGGTTGATTGTTGTTCTTTGCCGTTTGCTCATCAAATATATTCCAACACGAACATTTAACTTTAAATAAACAGGTGTAAAGGAATATAAACTCCCCATTGTAAAGTACGTACCCAACGAGTGACTGACTCCCGAGGTCCAGCAGTGCATGGGGCTCAAAGGCTCCAGGACCGTTCTGTCCCTGAACTGGGAACCACAGCAGCTCTGGTTCTCAAACACGACAACCCTCACCTGGAGTACGTGGAGAGGTCCCCTAGCACGAATCACAGGGGTTACATCCCAGTAACACCGTTCATGGGAGCAAGCAGCAGCCGAAGATTACAGTAAGTGATGGACGGACGATATCGTGTGGGTCCCTTCAGGTACGTTTAAATGCGCTGGAGCTTAAAGATGTCCCCTTTAAATATGTAGTGTTTGCTCGAAAAGCCTTTAGATTTGCTCAGTACAAGGCAAGTGGCGTAAAGTATTTACACCTTCTCCCTAGCCCTGCTCTGAGATCAGTTTTCCCCAACCTTATTTATACTGGGATAATAACGGGCTCCAAGCCAGCATGGGGGAGCAGGTGCCTTGCCTCCTGGTGTAATGAAACGTGAGGTATGTACAGACATTTCCATTCTAAAGCAAATGCCTCTGGAGGACCTAGTGTGACCCGGAGGGTTTTGACTGAGGCTGCGCACCACAGCAAGAAAATGCAGCTGTTTTGTTCAGTCAGGAAATAAATGGGGAACGAAACCAGCGGCGTACTGGGAACGAAACCAGCGGCGTATTGGGAACGAAACCAGCACATCTGGGTGCTTTAGGTTACTCGCTCGCAGGGAGAGGAAAGTGTAGATAAATGTCTGCGAAGGCATGTGTGTGAACACAGTGTCACACACACACACACGAGAAAAGCAGTAAAGAGAAGCGTACACACACAGGGAGCGCATTCACTTCCCTGCGAAGACACACAGCTTGCCGATAGTTCCTGCAGAAATTGCTGCTCACCGCATGCCGACAGTTTGTCTGGCGCTGAGGTAAGGAGTGTATCTACAGCAAGTTTGCTTTGCTTTATACATACAACATATAGTCTCTGGTGTGTGGGTGTGTGTGTGTGTGTGTGTGTGTGTGTGTGTGTGTGTGTGTGTGTGTGTGTGTGTTTAACAAGTTACCAAAGCATCTCTCTCTCACTCCTCTCTCAGTCACACTCTCTCTCTCTCTCTCCCACACACACACTCTCTCTCTCTCTCTCTCTCTCTCCCCCGCTCACACACACTCTCTCTCAACATCTCTCTCTCTCTCTCTCTCTCCCCTCTCTCCCACTCACTCTCACTCTCTCTCTCTCTCTCTCTCTCTCCAATGCATGGAGCAGAGAGTTGCAGGCAATGCCAGTCAGATCTGTTTGGTCACATCAGTGGACAGAGATGAATGGATGTTAAAGAAGGTTAGGATGAAAAAAGAAGGGGTCGCCTCTCCAGGGAGGCGGAGTTTGAACGGTGGGTAATTACCCATCAAGCATCCAATTACACACACACACACACACACACACACACACACACACACACTCATGCGAGGGCGCACACACACACACACACACACACACACACACACACAGCTCCCCGCCAGCTTCACCACTGCTCCACCATCAGGTCAAGGACTCTGTTTACATTTAGGTCTGAATCGAGACCAAAGTCGCTCTCCACAAAAGGGGCCGGCGGGGGTGTGAGAGGGTGCAGGCGCCAGGTCAACGACTCCAGCCAATCAGCAGCGTCGAACGCTGGAACATCAGACCTCCTCTTCCTGGAGGCAGTACACAGAGGTGGAGTGGTGCAAAAGGGTGGAGGAGGAGGAGCCGGGTTAGAAGTGAGGGGCGGAGCATTGGTGGGGGAGGGTGGGAGCTCCAGCAGGAGTGACGAGCAGAGGGGAGATGACAGGACTCTGTCGTCTTTCGAGTTGCCCTGGCTGGGCTGTACTTGGTCAGGAGGGATAGGGGAGCCTGACAGTGCAGTGCTAGACAAGTGGAAATCTGAAATGGGAGCATTATATGATTACCAACTCATGACAGGAAAGGAATTGAAAGTGTTTACAATGTGAAACAGGCAATAACATTTGAAAGTACAGAATTTTCATATGGCTTTTAGGATCCAAGATAGTGCAGCTCACCAGAGGAACCAACAGTACCCTCCAAAATGTCATCTATGGACTCGCTTGGTTCCATCTGGAATAAACAGACATGGAGAATGACAACATTATAATAAACACTATTTATAAAATAAACACCACTTATAATAAACACTATTAAAAACAAGGTTTGACTCTCTAAAAGTATCTAAAAGTATCGCACCCTTCACATGCACTCTCTCTCTTTCTTTCTCAATCTCTCTTCCTCTCTTTCTCATCCATACCTGTACTCTTTGAATAGCTTCCTGCAGGAGCTCCTCCAGGCTACGGCCACCCGTGGGCGGAGCTTGTTCTGGGCTGGCTGTGATTTGCATAGGAAGCTCAAAATCCTGGCCAATAGAGTCACATGGCTGACAGGAATATGCCTGCTGATACAGCAATGCACAATATATATATATATATTTTATTTTTTTACTTTCATCAGTGGAAAAAAAATAAAAATAAATATATGACACAGCAATATGAACAATTTTGTTGAGCTCAGCTCTGAGGCGTTCCAGCATAAGCCTTGACTGTCTGCATTCATAACTGTACAGAATAACTCGCAACCTCTGGCAGCAAAAAAGTGATTTCCACATACTTCTACATAACAATGTAGTCAGCCTGCACCACCCTCACCTGTGCCAACAGCCCTTCCTGTCCCTCTGTGCTTGGCTTCCCTCTGAGGCACCCTGGGTCCTGTTGCAGAAATGGATGTAGGGATCCTCCACGGGGCTGGTAGAGCACACAGGTACACACAGGCAGAGAGGTGAGCTGACAGCAGGAAATGTTGGTTAAATTTACATTTATGTATTAGTGAGAAAAGGAGCAATGCAAAATCCAGGAGAAATTTCACCAAGGACCACTCGAGGATAACTCATGGATAACTCGAGGGTAACTCGAGGACAACTCAAGGATACCTCGAGGATACCTCGAGGATAACTCAAGGGTAACTCGAGGGTAACTCGAGGGTAACTCGAGGGTAACTCGAGGACAACTCAAGGATACCTCGAGGATACCTCGAGGATAACTCAAGGATACCTCGAGGATAACTCAAGGGTAACTCGAGGGTAACTCGAGGGTAACTCGAGGGTAACTCGAGGGTAACTCAAGGGTAACTCAAGGGTAACTCGAGTGTAACTCAAGGGTAACTCGAGTGTAACTCGAGGACAACTCAAGGATACTGCACAGCTACAAGGATGACTGTAAGATTCTTATGTGGGTAAATCATCATGAAATCTTCATAAATCAGTCTCATAGATTAAATGGGAGTAAATGGCCAGTGCATGTGACTACATCTCATCTTGTTCTTAAATCAGTTTTGTTTTGCAGAAGCCAATTCTTGTGCCAAACGCACCGGACAGACAACAGGGGTAATGTGTTTTACCTCACATGTACCTTTCATAAAGATTTTATTTAAAAAAAGTTGTCAGAACCTGTGTGACTGTGTCCAGTGCTTTCTCTCTGGGTCTGCTCCGAATCCTCTCTCTCATCTCCAGCTCCACACTCAGCTCCTCTGCTGCCTGGTCTGGCCTCCAGAGGGCACCAAGGGGCTGTGGAGGTGATGGGGCCTGCAGGGATGGACTGGAGCCCGCAGAAGAAGATGGGGAGGTCAAGTAACTGACACCAGCCAAGCCTTGTTCCGCCATTCCTGGAGGCTGTAGGTAGACGTGGGACCTGCTGCCTGTGACATCCCCATCAGTAGGGCTCAGACTGGGCTTATGCGAAGGCTCTAGGGTCCCTTGCAGGTGGCAGAGAGGAGCTGGGGTGAGTTGAGGCCGGGGCAACTGGAAAGGACGAAGCCTCTCCAGCAGGGCAGGTTTGGTGCCGGAAACCGGAAGCCCACGTTTACGCAACTGCTGCCGAAGTTCTGAGACCTGTGACGGAGTCACACACAAAACGCTCTCTCACTGGGGGCCTACGTTAGCGTTCCTCAGTTAGAAACAGCTTAAAACGATTCTTACCGTTAGGTCATCGAGGTTTGGAGGAAGCAATTCTATCTTGTGGGTGGGACTGGTTTCCAAGGGAGTGGGGTTCGGTGCTGGTGGCCCGGGCTGAGGGCAACTTGGTGGCACAGCTCCGGAAAACCTCACTAACTGGCTGTCGCTGCTGATTGGAGACATGATGTGGATGCTAGCAAGACCTTTTTTTTCTTACATGTAAAGTGATGTTTCTACTTTTTAAAATAGAGACTGCTGAAAATTACATATTGAAGTTGCTCCACAGTTAATGTTCAAGAAACACCATTTTTCGAATTTTTTTGAAAATTACTGATTACTCCATTGTTAATGTGATATTGTTGAACTGAAGGTTGCTATAGAAGTTTTCTCCTATAGTTAATAGACTTCAAAGACGTAAAACTGTGGCTCAAGATATTACGCCTACAATAGTGTACTGGTTGTACCTCGTTGCCATAGTGACCTGCTGTTGCTGGTTTAAAATCTGCAGTTGCAGGAAAACCTGCTGTTGTTGTAAGATACGGGAGTAAGCGGGGTCGATAGGCGGAGTTTGATTGGTGTTCTTTTGAGAATTGTTCCCAGAACCTCCTCCAGCCCCGCCCCTTTGGTCAGGGGGAATGTACTGGTGGTACTTCAGCTTCCTTGTCTTAGGCTTACAGTCGCGTTGTTTACGTGGGCGTGGCGGGCGGGGCGGGGCCAACGATCCTCCCAGAATGGAATGAGCTGTCTGAGAGACAAATGAAGAGTAACCAAAAAAACAGAAAAGAGGGAGGAGATTGAAATATACCTGAGGAGGTGGAAGTATTACATGATATGAACAATAAACACAATTTTAACAAAACTAATTTAGAGAATGGTATTTCATGAGTTCAGAAAAGGACAACAGGAATGTTGAGGCATGTTCTTCTTAATTATTACAAATAAGGTTGTAATTTAATCAGATTTAATCAACCATATTTGGGCAAGTTTTATGAAATTCTTAAAACTAACATAAAGCTGTAGAAGTATTACTGTTTCCACACTTAAAGAGGAAGTGCATTTCATGACATTCAGCCCATTGTGTATTTGTGTACCTTTGGCAGCACAGGTGTGGTCTGAGAGGGGATGCACATCCCTTTTGCTTTCCCGGTCATTGCCATGGAGCTTGACTCCGCCACTGTCATGGTAACAGACTGACCGAGGCTCTCAGTTGCGGGAAGCACTGCTAAACTGGACTGCTTTTGGGGAGGGACATTAGCACATGATCAAAGGAGTCATGGGAGCTGGTAAATGCAGCTGTTTTCATTTCCTTGTTGGTTCTGATAAAGTTCTTAACTGCACACCTGTACACCGCCTGAGTTGCCATCACTGGGTGTGGCGCCTGGTGACCCGTCACTTAGCGAAGGGTCACTGCTCAGCCCAGGTGATGAGGAGAAGCCTGGGGATTGGTGCAGCCCGAGTTGCTCGGGGGATGCAGAGGAACAGGAGGAGATGTCGTCTTCAAAGACATCTGATGCTAAAGCAAAGGAAACAGGGGCTGAAAATGAAAAAGAGAGAGGAGCCGGTGTCAAGTTTTGAGTTGAAGGTAAATTTTAACCAATAAATAAAGAAACACCCAACTTTAGAAGCATTGAGAAGTGTGTAACAGTCCCCAAACTGAGAAGACTTTGTGTTCTTGAATGTGTTACTCACTATTTTCCAGTGGTAGGATATGTTTCTGGAGAAGCTCGAGGGGTCCGGGCCGCCTCTGGATCTTCTCATTCAGATCTTCAACCACACGTGCTTTTTTCTGTTTCTGAGGACCACCACTAGTCCTATCTGCAAAAAGGTATGAAAGACAAACACTCAGGACTTAGATCACTGGTTTTAGCAAAGGTAAAATTCTTATGAGTTGAGTAGAATGCGTTGAAGCTGACGTGTTAACGTCATTTCTTCTTACTGTTGTTAACGTACTAGATAACATCTACTGTTGGTTGAGGGACTTTAGAAGTAACTTCAAGGGTAAAATGGTAACCCACCAGACACACAGACAAATAATTTCAACGTTAATGTCAGGGAGAGGACGGATACTGTTATGACTACTGACAGATCCACTCCCAGTGCCTCTTTGATGATGAATCACCTTGTGCAGTTTCAGCAGTCAGACCACTAGGGGGCGACTTCAGAGTGGCGCCATCCACTGTCTGATGCTGCATTAGGAAACAGCCCAGTCAGACCAGCCATCGGCACCATCATACCTCTTCAGAGCGCGTGCACACACACACACACATACCTATCACCTAACAAACACTCTCGCAGCCACGTGTTCATGTAAGCTGGAAGCTAATGCGCTTCCACCAGTGCTTTGGCTGTACTTGCTAGCAGTCGTTGCTCACTTGTTGCTCACTCGTTGCTCACACATTACTCTCTCATTACTCTCTCATTACTCACTCATTACTCACTCATTACTCTTTCATTACTCACAGCTACGGCATGTGCCTCTTTCTCCGTGGCTTTATCAGGACAGGAGGACTTCACACCTGCTGACATAAACAGTCAACGGAGGAATTAGACAAGGGGAGGCAAGGATACTGGGGAATGTTGGAATGGCAGACGAGTGAAGAGGTAGAAAAGAGCTAAAGGAAGAAAGTTGAAAATGTGTCATTGCGACACCAGAGAATCAGACACTGAGATGTTTGGAATACATGTTTATTTCTACTTCTTTGGCACAGTTCTGGCAGGTAATGGTCACAGCATGCTTGAATTAACATGCGCTCACCAGATTCACCACAGAGCTCCTTCTGTTGTCTGCGATTCTGTATTCTCAGCTGCAGAACTGAATAAAAGAGAAGATTTCACAAATAGAAATGGTCAGGGACTCTCCCACAAATTTGTTTAATATTTTTACAAACTAAATACATTTTCAGAGTTTGTTTTAGAAAACATATTTATGTACTGAATTTTATAGATTTGTCATTTATGTGAAAAGCCCTCCCCTAGCATTGGTCTACGATGAGAGGCCGTGTGCTGTTATACCACACAGCTGGTGCACTGTTTTTTACGACTGAACAGAGAGTGCACTGCATGATCATAAAAGAGTTTGCTATCGCACCAGTATACATGCTCGCACCCAACCCCCTCCACAGAAACACAATTACTCTCTCTCTCACACACACACACACACACTTATTTTATCTCGTACATGCCCCACATCTTTCCACACATCTACATCAACATGCATGTACACACATGAATGTAAGCACACGTGTGTGTGCGTGTGCACACACCCACACACACAGTTACTGGGAAAGGCAGGTGAAGAGAGATATGGAGGGGGGTAAGTATTTATCCCCCAGTGTATCTATTTTGGTCACTCCCCACCCCCCTTCAGCTGTCTCTCTATCTCCCTCTTTCTCAGTCAGTCGTGCTAAGTAATTTCTTCCTCTTGTCACTTTACTGTGAAAAATAAACATTCTCTGTCAAGATCCACAGACTTTTTCAAATCAGTGTTCCATGTTTCTGATCCAACATACAATATAATGCAGTGTGGACAGTTCATAAAAACAGAAATTCACTGCAAAACGTAACAGTGTAAATGCTGCAGTCTTTTTGCTTGAGGTTGGGAGGCCAGTTACTTTTACAGCTTTAAAGCAAATGGGCCTATTAGGAAAAAGGACAACTGCACGAAAAGCAAGAATTTGGTCTCCATGGAAACACTGCAATATGTCAAGAAAGAAAAGTCATAAACGAGAATGATCAAGAGACGATCAAGAGATGATTTCATCCCCCATGAGCAACTGTGCCATTCTGTCCCTTATTGACAGTCTGCCTGTGTAAAACAAAAAAATCTGAGATTTAGAACTGAACACTAGATCATACGCTCGGTAGATACTGGAGATTTAGAACTGAACACTAGATCATACGCTCGGTAGATACTGGAGATTCTTCTTTCCACAGAGCTTTGATGTCACTTGGGTAAGCCTGTTCCTGCTGATTATAAAGAACAACTGTTGAACGACTGGATGACTGAACAGCACAGGATGTAAAGGAGAGAATGTTATCAAACAAAACACAGGAAGTCTGAATATTTCAGGAGGTCCAACAGAGACCTGGTGTGTTAACTCAGGTGGGACATACTCACACAGCTCATGCTCAGGTGCCATGACTACACGTATCCCACTGTACTCAACACATCCACCCAGACACTGTGTCTTTGCTACAAGTATGTCCTCACTGTAACACCAGAACCCATGAAAATGGAAAAATCCACTGTTTTGTCAGTAGAAGAACCATCCGGACGGTGAATTTCAGCTAATCAAAAGTGTTTGAGTAGAAAAAGAACTCTGAGAATCTGGGGTCTGCTACGGAAATGCAGGCATTGTGCTCCTAATTCATCAGACCCAAGTTCAGCACAGAGTCAAGGGGCAGTGAAAATACAGAACCAAAGAGAACCAACAATACAGAACCTAAGAGCAATCACAGAGAATCAGAGTACTTCATACTGTTTCCTAATTAATGAAGTGTTAAGTGTTATTATTACTACCTTTAGTCATACTCAATTATTACAAGCTGTAAAAATACTTTAGCTGAAATCAAGACAAGCCTTAAAAGTCCAGCTGTTATGAACTTGGCAGTAAAATGTCTGGATATGATACAAGTTCTTAGTGAAACCACTGAAGCCAAAAACTGATGGTTGTGCGCAGCAAAAGAACGGAAAGGAAGCTGTAAACTTCCTCTCATCATCTCTCTGCAGCATTTTGGTTAGAAGTTCATGTCTCACATAAGTGGCTTGTGTTTGAAATCAACTCACTAGAACATCATAGCACCTACTATTCCTGGTGCTTTTTCTCTTTTGCAAATGAATGTTAATTCTTCATGTTAAGGCTTTTGTAATTAGTTATTTAACAGAATAAAAATGACTCAAGTACAGTTTTTGAGTTTAGCCTCAAAAAAGTTATAAATAAAGTTGTTTCCTTTTGGTATGCATAATTATCTAATTCAAGAAATGTGGAGATCAGCAAGAGTGTGGAGAGTGTGAAGTGTTCCTGTGTTCATGTGGGGGGAGGGGGGTACAGGGACATTGTGTTTAGTGTGGAGAGTGTGTAGTGTTCCTGTGTTCGTGGGGGGGGGGGGGTACAGGGACATTGTGTTTAGTAAGTGTATGAAGGACAGGGGCTTCAGCGTGATCAACTGGGAAGTGTGAACAGCGTGGTGTTTATGAGCAAAAACAAATGAAGAGGGCAGTGATTTTGAAGGAGTTCCAAGCACAGGGCAGAGTGACAGAGGCAGGCTAACCTCTACCTCTATGTCCTTCAGTGAGGAAACTCTGCAACTATCAATCTTCTGGGTATAATAACGGGACATATGGAAGAAGATGACACAGTATGACACAGCAAAGCACAGCAGGACATGGCAGAACACAGCAGGATACAGGACCCATAAAATACAACAGAACACAGAAGAACACAGGACACAGTAAAATACAACAGAACACAGAAGAACACAGGACCCAGTAAAATACAACAGAACACAGAAGAACACAGGACACAGTAAAATACAACAGAACACAGAAGAACACAGGACACAGTAAAATACAACAGAACACAG
>JAOXYF010000008.1:3336720-3352294 GCA_028565775.1 Sternarchorhynchus goeldii
CCGAACAGTGCCTCTAACATCTGTCCAGAGTTAGGTCCTCCGAACAGTGCCTCTAACATCTGTCCAGAGTTAGGTCCTCCGAACAGTGCCTCTAACATCTGTCCAGAGTTAGGTCCGCCGAAGAGTCCCTCTAACATCTGTCCAGAGTTAGGTCCTCCGAAGAGTCCCTCTAACATCTGTCCAGAGTAAGGTCCTCCGAAGAGTCCCTCTAACATCTGTCCAGAGTAAGGTCCTCTGAACAGTGCCTCTAACATCTGTCCAGAGTAAAGTCCTCTGAACAGTGCCTCTAACATCTGTCCAGAGTTAGGTCCTGTGAAGAGTCCCTCTAACATCTGTCCAGAGTTAGGTCCTGTGAAGAGTCCCTCTAACATCTGTCCAGAGTTAGGTCCTCTAAAGAGTCCCTCTAACATCTGTCCAGAGTTAGGTCCTCTAAAGAGTCCCTCTAACATCTGTCCAGAGTTAGGTCCTCTAAAGAGTCCGTCTAACATCTGTCCAGAGTTAGGTCCTCTGACGAGTCCGTCTAACATCTGTCCAGAGTTAGGTCCTCTGACGAGTCCCTCTAACATCTGTCCAGAGTTAGGTCCTCTGAACAGTGCCTCTAACATCTGTCCAATCTTACCAGAAAAATAAATGTGCACTCTTGTAATTAAGTCAACCTAAGAAGAGTGAGGGTGAAACACACAAAATGCTATAAGGTAAATGTTAAACAATACCTTAAAAGATTAACAGAGCCACAATATTTCCTCGTCTAGTAATAAGTGTAAAAGTCTAGTTACTGTAGTGGAATTACATCTTAACTGAATACCTGGGAAAAGCAGCATGGAAAAGAATTTGCATATAAAATAAACATTTCAGTGCTTAATATCCACAAAACCACACTCTGAAGTATGTTAAAAAAAATCACACTCTGAAGTACTTTAAAAAAATTTCATTCTCCTCCCGTTTCATTGTCAGATTCCATCTCAGTCACTGTTGAGCTGTACCACTCTGCGTTCTCTTCCTGTTGCCCCTGCATCCCAACGATGGAGACTGCGGTTTCTGGCTTCACCTTCATGTTGGACGTCTCCTGCTGCTGCCCCTGGTGCTTGCGTTTCGTGTGTCGCCGCAGGGTGTTGCGCTCAGCAAACCGCATGTGGCACCAGACACACTGGAAAGGCTTTTCACCCGTGTGAACGCGCTGGTGCCTCGTTAACTCTGCGGCCTCTCGGAAACGCCGTGGGCAGAGCTGACACACAAAGTTCCGCTGGCCTGTGTGGATATGTTTATGTCGCTCAAGATGGCTTGAGCGTTTAAAGGCCTTTCCGCACAGCTGGCACACATGTGGCTTGTTCTGAGAGTGGGTGATGGAGTGGCGTTCGAGGTCTGAGAGGTAGTAGAAAACCCTTGGGCAGTACTGGCAGTAAAGAATGCGACGAGGACCTAATGCCTGCGAATCCTGGTGTTTCGAATTGTTGGTGGGAAATACGGGCGATGCTGGCGAAGAGGAAGTGGATGACTGTGGCAGAAAGTCTTCGGTGGAGACGGGGCTTAATAAAGAGTCTGATTGGTCCATTGAGATGGAAGCTGGCTCAGAGGTTGGTTGCAACACTTGCCCAGCGTTGTGTGGTTCCTCTAGGCCATTACTTGTAGATGGGGAATGTGACTGTGTTGCTTCACTACAGGATGACTGGGTAAAGGCTGAAGATGCATCAGTGCATTCAGGTTGGTTTTCATCTTTTTGTTCAGCAGATACAGCTAATTTAAGCAGTGCTTCCCGAAAAGAAGTGGGGGTATCGGAACAGATATCAGTCTTCAGTTGCTTAGTGGGACTTGTTGAGGTCACTGAGGAGGTGCTGGAGGAAGCAGTGGGTGAGGTAGGGACGGACAAAGAAACTTTACAGGGCTTATTTTGTCCTGAGAGGTTTGTAATAGTAGTAGTAGTAGTAGCAGTAGTAGCAGTACAGGAGACTGGTTCTGGGTTAAGGCTAAGCGATCCTGAAGGTGAGGAAAGTGCAACAGCAGATGCAGAGGAAATCTGAGCAAACTGCCCCGATAATGAGGAAGATTGAATTCCACAGGACATTTGAGGAGTGGAAAGAACAAGAAAGACAGGGGATGATTGTGGATTCTGAGCAAGAGCAAAAGGCAACGACAGAGCCATAATTCCTGGACTACCATTAGATGCTGATGATGAAAGGGTCTGAAGCTGAGATGGAGGAAGAAGGAGAATGGGAGTGTTTGATCCAGTGTTACTAGCCACAATCTGTATAGGAACAGAAGGCAAGCTAGATACAGCTGATATGGCTGTTGGCCTAGCCTGAACAGTAGAGTCTTGAGAAGATTTCTTTTCCACCCTTAAAGTAGCTTCTGAGGTTTCTGTTGAAAGACCAGGAGATGAATTTAAAGGCAGATTTGGAAGAAACGACTCTTGGTAATTGTCAGAATCTTGGACAGCCCCAGATACCTCAAAATCAGACTGCATAAATTCAGGGCCAGTCTGCTCTGAGGAAACCTTTGGCACTTCGGAAAGATCTATCTGGGGAACCTTTTTACCATCTGCGGTGAGTGTGTAGGGGATTCCTTGATCATCTATAAGGAGCGTATCCTTTGGATCAGGAGATAAAAAGCTGGCACAGGGGGGAGATGGTATGGCTGTATGTGAAACCGAATGGTGCTCATCCCAATTTTCCATGTGAAAATTGTTAGTATTATCTTCATTCCTCAAAGGAAACCAGCAGTCTTCAGCATCATCTTGCTCCACTTCTATATGTTGACAATCATCCTCAATCTCATCTACCTCCATAAGTAAGGAACCCTCATAACCAGTATCTAGAACCCAATTGCATTTCTCTTTGCTATCCCTGACCTTTGTTTTTGGCAAGCTTAAATCCAGTGCTTCAAACACCTCTTGCTGCTCTGTGACTTCTTCTTCAGTACTAGTCACAGCCTTAGACATTGCTACATCAAGTCCTTCCTGACTTTTGTGAGAAGGGATTTGAGCTTTACAGTCAGCATTCTTGCAATATTGACTGCAATCTGTTTTTTCTTTGTTTACACAGTCTCCAGTCTTTTCAAGTGTCTCACAGTTTTTTATTCTTCCAAGAATTATATCATCAGAGTCCATAACTTTAGCAACATCTTGTGTCTTCACCTCCTCTTTGGTAATGGGACTAAAACCATCATCAGATGTTTTGATAATAGGAGAATTGCTTTGTATAGAGGATTGTCTTTGAGCCACCATCTCTGGTAAATCACTTGGTAAGAAATTAGAATTGAGATGCGTCACTTTGGTTATTGGTTCATTCATCTCTATTAAAATGTTGTCAGGCATGATGTTGGATGTCAGTTTTGAGGATATTTGTACATTGCTCCTTTTGATTTCTGGAGTGATGGCACCATTTTTAACAGCATGATTTGACTGAGTAGCAATATCACCTGTATCTGAATCCTTTCTTGGTGATCCCTTCTTGCTGTAACTGTCTAAACTGTAAACGTCTACATCACCCTGCTCTTGGGATACTCCTGAGATGGAGGGACTAACTGGGGGTATTTTGTCATTAGGCTCAAATTCCATTAAAGATCTTCCGATTTACCAACTTAAAATCATATAACCACCAGAGTACTAACTTTCTCTGAATATGTCAAGATCAGTCTTCCTGATTGCTGGATGGGTGAGAAGGTCCCGGCCAATCTCCTCTGATGTT
Source organism: Sternarchorhynchus goeldii (assembly GCA_028565775.1). NCBI lineage: Eukaryota > Metazoa > Chordata > Actinopteri > Gymnotiformes > Apteronotidae > Sternarchorhynchus > Sternarchorhynchus goeldii. The sequence continues at coordinate 3,340,404 of JAOXYF010000008.1, forward strand.
TGAACCATGAGTATGGTAACTTCAGCCGTTAGCTCACTTTGATGACTGCTGATGTCACTCAGTACAGTCAGTTTACCTGAGATATCACTAAAAGTGTTCTTCCAAAGCCTCTTGCACAAACTATGCAAACAGATCCATTTCCTGATCTGATGGAGCAGTGAGCTTCCATCCATGTCACCGTCACAGCCATTAGTCAAGGGCATTAATCTGGGGAAAAATATTAAAAAAAAAAACATTTTTTGAGTACCATCTTATAGTTTAAACAGAAAAAACAAGCAGCTTCATCCCCATAAGTCATCGCATAGCCTTTTTTTAATTTAGCAGTTTCAAATTCCCATGCTGTCTAGGTCTTCCATTATCTCACGACAGCTGCTAACCTGAGAGGCTGAGAACTAACATTTGCTTCCTCAGAGGCATGTGAAGCCATCAACAGCATCTTTTCAAGCTGCAATTTATACAACATCATAAAACAGCTGAACACACTTTAAGGAGAGCTCCAACAGCCCAAATTTGTATATGTGACTTAACAGATGCCAATAATGATTTGAGAGAGAGGAGCCAGGTTATTTTTCCTCCCACAACAGCTGGGTTAATTATTCTCTCTCGCTGCCACAGACAATTGTGACACTGTAGGTATATCGGGATTAAAGTCATGATTAAGGTGCTTAACCTTAATCTCAAATATTTTGTATTTGATAGCATGTAATAATACCATCTAAAAATATGCTAACCTGACTTCTATCTAGACCAACCCAGTAGACCACAGAATTTCTTGAATGAAGCATATATAGGTTTGTTTATATATGTATAATATATATAATGTGTGCTCAGTGATACATAAAATTTAAACAGGATTCGTTTTAAAAAATTAAGATCACATACACAGGAGATCAACCACTTATTTTTCAGGCAAATTATGAGAGGATACATTAACAGGCAGTGTTGGGTTTAGATTTTTGGGCTACTCAGTTTTTCAAAATATTCTCCCAGTCCCAAACTGTAGCACTCTGCACCAGCGCAATTGTCCTATAAAGTAAAGTTGATTTATTAATGCCACCATGATCTGGGTTTACAATGGAAAAGTCTAAATATTCATACTAAAATATATACTAAACACTTTTATTTTTCTTTTATAAATAATGTAGGCTTTCCACATTATACTCAGCAGGTGGGAGTGTTTTTAGAAACAAACATCTGAGTTGTGAAGCTGTGTTCCATCATATAGGAATCATTATGACTTGGGAATAACAGCATTTTAATACCAATAACGTTAGTGTGCCGGGCACCTCCTTCCCACTCCACTTACCCTCTCCTTTAATATCATGCCTAGACCCTTTGTACTTTATTTGCTAGTGTATTTTGAAAGCATTGCAGAAGTAATATAGTGTGTTACTTTGCTCAGAAAATAATATTACATAACTTTTAATATATTTAATATGTAAAACATTACATATTAAAAGTAACATTACATATTAAAAGTAACCTTTTCTAACTTTGTCAGTCAGCACTCTCTTCTTAACTCTTCCATGCCTTGTTTTTTTTTAACAAATATCATACAGTCACAACAAGTGATAATAACTGTTCAAAGATTTATCCCTCATCCCCATCACATGCTGTGTTTTCATTGTCCAGTGGCCCCACATTTAATTTGTAACAGCAGGATGAGCCAAATGTAGGCAGTACAGGTTCTGACTAAATGAAAAATGAACAAAGACTAACACAATTCTAAAGCACCTTGATAGGGAAAATATCTGCTAAATGTTTAACACAATATGAAAATTAAATAATACTGTATTTAGTTCAATGTTAAAGCGATTTACTATTAGTAGTGGCTCTTGATTAATAAAACTATTATTAAATCACTCAACATTGAGAGCCAAAGGAAACTTCTAAATACAAAGTGCTTTTGCCCATTACAGATGGACATCCAAATAAGTGCTAAACAAACAAACAAAAAAGCTCAATCATGACCTCTGACATCACTGATACCTCCTAATAACTACAAGAACTGAGACAGATGGTGTTAAGTCCCAGTGATCTGATAAAGTCTCAAACACGTTTCATGCTTGATGTGTCTCTGCTAATGAGAAAAGTGTAGAACGTTGGTCATTTGTGCATCATCCACTGTGTTGCTCAAGGGAACGACTTCTGACCATGATAGCAGGCCCTGCAGCCTAGTGCGCCCTGCAGCCTAGTGCGCCCTGCAGCCTAGTGCGCCCTGCAGCCTAGTGCGCCCTGCAGCCTAGTGAGCAAAGACCTTTTTCAGTTTTTAGGCTATCACACAGCTGTCAACTCATCCTACAAGCAAATTAGTTTTTTCGAGACATAATTTCCATGCCCCAACCCAAAATGTTACATATATAAAGAGACTTGAGATTTCTACAAATGGCTAAGAACTGAAGGAATAAGGTATGGGTTAAGATGAGCATACTACTCTTTCCTGCCAAAAAAAAAAATCCTAAAAGATTACAGACTCAAAATAGAGTCAATATTGTGTAAGCACTTGGTTTTTATGTTCTTCACACAAGTTTCATCTACTGTGTAGAACATGTGGTGTAGATCCAAGCTGTTCTGCTGATGCACTGTCAAGTGTAACCCTAACCCAGCCCTAACCTCTAGTACACTGTTACAGGTTTATTCCAAGTATCCCTAAGCACTTTGTAAGTCGCTCTGGATAAGAGCGTCTGCCAAATACCAGAAATGTAAATGAAATGTAAATGTTAAGGTAGCACCATGTTCTATTTTAATCTTAGGTTTTAATCATTTTAACACAAGGTGAAGAGCAGAACTGCAAATACTGCAAGATCTTGAGCACTAAAAAAAACAGGTTAAGTGGGTTTTCTCCTTGCATAGACTACAATACATCCTGAATATTACATACTATACTGTATTGGCAAGGTAGTGATGTTTCTTGGCAAATCTAAAACAACCAAAAAAGCGTGCTGCTTTACATTTGGAATGCTCTTTAATTTGAGCATGACTGTTAAATCATTAGCATTCATCCGCATTAAATTAAATGATCCTGCACATAAAACGTTTATAATCCCGAGACTGAAATAAGAATCTAGCACGTTGCCAATAATGCCGACATTATGGAATACAACAGAACACTAAACCTGAAGTTGCGAGTTCATTTGATACAATGTTACTTAATGATGACATCCAACCCAGGTGGCAACTGAGTCCAGCCACACCACCGCCTAACGTGGGTTCAAGTGACGCGCTTGTACAGGATAAACTATATTCGTCATACTTTTACTTTTTATTTCCTTCTTAAACGAAGTGCGCGAATACGTCAACGACCCCGACGCAGGGTTTGACATTAATACCCAAGTCAGCGCCCTTAACCATGTCCTACGGAGAGAGAAAGCCACACAGGCAGATACGGACGCCATTACGCGGAGTAGGAGGTCCGATTAAAAAAAATCGGAGGTGAAACCATTTAGCCTACCATGCTTTGATGTTGTGAATCGACATAGCCATTCGAACCTGTGTCCTTGCGTGCATGTAATTTTCTAAAGACCGACACACTGAGAAACGTTCAAATTAATGTTACTTTTGAATTATCTCACACTGTTGATATAGAGTCCGCGCTCGAACCTGCGACCAGCCATTTTCTGCGTACCGAGGGTTCGAGCCGGTGACAGTGCGCAGACTATTCGCTTATACATCATATTTAAAACTTTCTTAAGGTAACAGTTTTCATGAAATACTGTTATTCAAGCGATACTCCGTATGTACCAATATACAACTGAAACCATTTCTCAGCACTTCTTTTTCTGAAATATTGAATATGAAACTGTTCTCACCCCACGAGTCAGCTCGCGCAGGCACTGGCTAACCCGACCCTCGTTACTTCCGGAAGACCAAATATGAATGAATGACTGGGCGGAGAAAGTGGGGGAGAGAGAGGGGGGCGGTTGTTATGGTGTCGCAGCTTTGACCGTCCGACACGACGTTTTAAATGTGATAGTTAATATATGGCTTAAACCACCGAAATTCCCATTTCTAACAACATGCATATTAAAACACTCTACTGAATAAATAGTATAGGTATAGGTTTTTATAATCAAAAGAACAGTTAGAACTAACAGAGTGTAATAACTCGTATCAATATGCAAATCATAAACAATAATGACAAATAAGAATTTTCCAGGTGCTTCTTTATTTTGAAGCCATTCTATCAAAATAAAAATAATTTTCAAGCCAGACAGCTCGATTTGTCTTAAGCGGATCAACTTTGCTCCATACGTGTGCAACCTTGCTCCAGATATATTTATACCAGTTTGCTTGGTTTCTTTGTCCACGTCTGTTTGTAGTGCTATTCCCATCTCCCTTTCCCTACAACTAAGCAATAAAGAAAAATAAAGAACATGTCATAAGTTATATGGTATATAGTATATATGGTATATATGGTATATAGTCATACAGGTCTTTGCATATCTGTGTACTTTCAGCAAATAAGTAGGGAAATTAATTTATAAAATATATTTAAAACTGCAACAAGGCAGAAAGAAACATTGCTGGTAATTTCCAACACCTCTGACTTCTGAGGTACCTTAACTCTCTGTCTTCATGAAATGATTTTGTTAATTAAACTTCAAATTAGTCGAATATTAATTGTTTAAAATAACAAAAATAAGCAATGATCCATTCAGTCTAAGATAACCTTGTCCAGGCAATATAAAGTGAATCAGCTGCTAAACTGAAATAACTCACTAGATGCTGTATGATGAATGCAGTACCCATTTATACCTTTTTTCTCTAATTAAATTATCTGTCTGAATTAGAATTATATCCTATTAACCTCTATATGTGTGAGCTAGGCTGATTCCACATTTGCATACAGTGAAATATACTGATATTGTGTTTACTTCTGTCAACAGTAGTTCTGTATAAAAGACAGCAGAGTAAAAAGTCTTTATATTTTCCACTTCCTTTGGATGACAGGTACTAGGACTGCTACATGTCATTAGAGATCTGAGACAGACAGTGGATGGTGCTGAGAAGTCTGGGTCCAGTGTGCTGCTCTGGGATCAGAAAGACAGAGAGCAACGTTACTCCAGGTGCCGTGGTTACTCCAGGTGCCGTGGTTACTCCAGGTCAGAAGGGTCACATGATTCAATCTCAGACACCAGTCGGTGAGGGTAAAGTTTATACTGAAACCAGGTGGGGTCTAGAGAGAGAGAGATAGAGAGAAGAAATACAATTGGGATGGGGAAGAGAATAATGAACAAATGAGAGAATTATGGAGAATATAAGAAAAAGGGAAATTTGACTATTTTAACTGTAAATGTGGATGTTTGTGTACATTTGACTAACCGAGATAGCAGCTGGGTGCAGTGAGCTGTCCGTCAGAGCAAGTCTGTGTGGCCATGAAACTACACTGCTTTTCCGGATGTTTACAGAAGAATGTTACATTCTCCCCGTGAGTTACCATGCCATCTGTCAGATCATAGGGCCAGCGCTTAACCCCGCCCACTATCACTCTGCTGCGCTGAGCTGGGATTGGACAGCGGGCTGAGTGGCAGGCAGAGTATTAGGAGGGAGTAAGACAAAGGCGGTGGTTTAATGGTTTAATAGAAAAACAACTGATTGTAAATGTAAATATGCATGGATTAAACACAGTTCATTATTGCAACATTTATCTTCCTCGCTTACCTCGGCAGGAAGGCACAGCGCTCCATGTGCCATTTGATTGACAAGTAACTTGGTTTGGCCCATCCAATAGGAACGTCTTCTTGCAAAGATAATAGATGGAGTCATCCACATTATATTCAGACTTGTGGACGGCCACTAGGTAACCATTATTAATCTCCACTGGTGGTGGACAAAACACACCTATGGGACAGACATGGTTACCTATCTGTTTTTTAAAAGATGCATTCACTAAATCAAAAGGATTTCACTGACTTAACAGAAACTCACAAAAAAGTACATACATACAAACAATGGCTAATTAGAAAGACTGGCACAATGAGAAATGACGATCCAGGCTCTAGACAGTGACCTAAAGCCATGTGCAAAGTGAGCCACCACAAACAGGTGTAGTGCCTCCTACTAACCTGCAGATGGCACACACCGCTAGTAATATAGAAAAGCAAAGCTAACAACAACATGTAGTTCCAGACTCATCCAACAGAGGGCAGCATAACCAGCGTTAGTGCCTTCCAAACCCCAGTCTCTCACCCCTGACACCTCCGCATTTTTACATACACACATCCAAATACTCTTGCTGATGTATCCCACCCTCCTACACACACCCCACGTACTCTTCAGATCTCACTTTCAGTTCAGGCTCAAACATCTCTCTCTTTAGTTTGAAGCAGAAGGACTTGCAAATGTACACTCATTTACACCCTATTACACACACAGCCCAGTATTCACTCACTCACAGAGTGTTTCTGACACTTTCAGTTGATCTAAATCCACGTTTGTGTGCATTTCATGTCATGCTCATTTAATCTCTACCATAATATCGTCTGTACGGTACACTTGCATACAGTCTTGAATAAATTTTGTAGACACACACACACACAGACACACACACATACACACACTTACGTCGACAGATGGGGTGAGGGTAACGCCACGTCTGGTTCTTATGACAGAAATTTTCACTGTGTCCAACCAGCACGGATCTGCAAGGGGTGGGAGAGATGAGAAAAGCACAGAAAACAACTGAAGCAACTGACGTAGAGAAGTGATTTGTGTTTGTGTTGTGTAAAGAAGTGATTTGTGTTTGTGTTGTGTAGAGAAGTGATTTGTGTTTGTGTTGTGTAGAGAAGTGATTTGTGTTGTGCTTCTGTGTGTGTCCTGCTGCCCTCACCCAGGACCACAGCGGTAGTGCACGGCACCGCCTGCCACAGAGCTGCCCTGCACCAACAGCTGCAGCTCACTGTTAGGAAGGGCACAGAGAACAGCAGGCTCAGGAACCGCCGGCTCCACTCCACGACCCGCACCTGAGAGGCAGTGAGAAATAGAGGGACCGGAGGGGGGGGGGGTGGTTCAGCGAGAGAGAGAGACAGAAAGAGAGACAGTGAGAGAGAGAGAGAGAGAGAGACAGAAAGAGAGACAGGGAGAAGTGGAGGAAGAAAGCACAGGTGGAAAGATGAGTTATAGACTTTGAATGGATTTTGGGAGAGACAATGTTCTTAATTCCTGAGTGCCAGGCATCTATCCAGTCATCTATCTGGTGAAGTGCACAGCAGGGCTGGTTAGGACCAGTGGGTGTAGTTGGATGAATGAGTGGGTTGGTGGGTAGGTGGAGGGAGAGCAGATGAGGAGGCCGAGTGTACAGCTTCACTTAGACCCTGGAGCTTCACTGAGATCCATCTGGAATGATCTGTTCACACATTCTTTTGACTCATATCTGATCATTTCTAATGTGTGTGGGTGACTTACTGGTGAGGTTGGTGAAGAGAGAGGAAATCTAGCACATTTACAGTGTGTGCATGTGTGTGTGCATGTGTGTGCGCGTGTGTGTGTATTCTCTGCTCTGTCAGTGTCATTGAGCTGCAGGTGTTGTTGTAGGATTCCTCTTCAAACGCCCACAACCCATCTCTGGAACTGTTTTATTCCTGGAAATGTCTCTCATCTTATGTGTGTGTGTGTATGTGTGTGTGTGTGTGTGTGTGTGTGTGTGTGTGTGTGTGTGTGTTACAGTAAGGGTAAGAGTAGAGCTTCTCTAGCCAGAAGCTGTGTTGGTTTGGGTCTGTTTTCTAAGGAGCTGATGCCTTGGTTTGGACCTTGCAGCCCTGAGAGAACTTGGTCAGGGGTCAGGCTGTGTGCTGTGACCCAGATGAAGACTAAACGCTTACAGAGTTTCTCTAGTCTCTTACACTTTAAGTTTTCAAAGCATAGTGCATCTGTGTTTGTGTTTCTTTATGTATGTCTGTATTAGATGGGAAGAGAGAGTAACAGAGAAGTCTAGAGGTAGACAGACAGACAGACAGACAGACAGATAGAGAAAATTAAGAGAGGGGAATTTTCTTATCAGAGCTTGTTTCACTCTATATATATACACACATACACATATATACATGTGTATACACTTTGCTTGTGCAGCTAATGAATGACCTCTAGAAATCTAGAAATATATTAAAAAAATATAACACATAGACATTAGACGTTATAGATTTATGTAATATGTAGTTAACTGCATATTTTCCCCATTCTCTTGATGAAGTGGACTGGGTGATTGCTCTGTTACCTCTAACACAGCGGTGATGTAAGTTGCCCCACTGCCACTGCTGTCTGATGGTACTAAATAAACAAACATTTCACTTCGTGTGATGAGTAAAATCCATTGCCTCTGGTACCTGCATGTTTTAGCCCTTTATTGAAAACCCCAGCAGGTTTTACTGAGACTCCATTTTCATTACGGGACTTTTACCCTACCGGTGCATAGAGGTTCGGCGCCGCTCCACTGTCGGTCGCCCTGGCAACGACGTATCACGGCTACCAAGCCGTCGGACATGGTGTAACCTGGATGACAGCGCACCTCCAGGAGAGCAGAGAACGAGGGAGATGGTGACAGGAGTGTCACCTTGATGTGTTCCACAGGGGGAAGAGGCCATGGACACACACGGCCTGTTCACACCAAAGTCCTCGTTAAGTGGCCCACCCACTCACAGTAATCATCAGTATCTCTTTGTTTGGAGGGACCAACTTAAGTGTTTTAAAGACACATTCGCAACTCACATTTCTGAATGGTTTTGTCACCAGATCACCACAGCATCACTACTGAATACATCACATAACACTGCCTATATGGCTGTATATGACTTATAAAGTAGACAGCTTTATAAACTTTATGCAGTTCTTAAGTAGGGAGATTCAAATAAATTGTTAATTACTTTACAGTTCATTCAAAGACTTTATAATGCGTTCATAACTCTTGGTATGTGCTTCCACATGTAAGCTCTGTCCTCGTTTTCTGAAGTGTTAAGAATCTGACCTGGGACCACACAGCTGAGTCCACAATGCCCATCACACAGACACTGACGCTTGTTAGAACAGTCTTCATCCTTCAGGCACTTTTTAGAACATGTGTGTTTTGTCTCACTATCCAGAATCCTCTCTGGACACTGTTCAGTCACGTCCGCTATAGGATGCATTAAAAACCAAAGCACAAAAATTATATATTTAAATATTTTATACAATATTTGCACATTATATATAGTTGGGCTTGAGTTATAATTGAGTGTCATAAAATGTGCACACACACACAACACACACACACACACATATATGCTACACAAACAGTTCTGCCCTTTTATTTACTGTTTTGCCGTACACTTTAAATTAGTTTGAACTCATTTAGATTCCCTTTCACTTGAAATAAATTACCCAATGTGTACTGAGAAAATCACCAAAATAACTAAATAATCACAAAATAAACTACCAAATGATTAGCAATAGCGTAGTGATTAGCGTTAGCGTAGTGATTAGCGTTCTTCCTGGGCTGGAGCACACCAATGATAAGAATATTTCAAGAATCCTGTAAACTGTGTTATACATTGGCTAGTGGGGCCAAATTCATAAAACCTACCAGCAGAGAAGAAACTGTAAACAGATACAGACTGAGGAGAGATTGTTGCTCTGATTGAGAAGAAGCACTGAAGTCAACAACTCAACCTGAGAGAACCTGGGAGAACCTGAGAGAACCTGGGAGAACCTGAGAGAACCCGGGAGAACCTGAGAGAACCCGGGAGAACCTGGGAGAACTGACTTGCCATACCATGAACAATATCTTGAGCATAAAAAAAATCATATAAAAGGTACATTTTTCATTTTAGGTTTCTTCTATGTCTCTCTTTTTCACACACACACAAACACACACACACACACACAAACTCACCTGGTTGGGACAGGCTGCAGAGGGCCCACACACACAGCAGAAGCAGTAGAAGAGAGCTTTTCATCCTTCCCTGCTGCTCACTAGGGAGTGTATGAGGCAGCACAGGGGAACAGGAACCTATAAAGAGGGGGGGGGGTAGTGGGTTAGAGGGGTTGGTGTTAGGATGGGGTGACTGGGAGGGTGGAGTGGATCACAGGGTGCACAGTCACACACATCTGGTTCGTGTTTTGAATTCTGGGTAAATATTCCCTCAGAAAAGGACCTTTCACCCAATTCTCTTAATGCTGTAAAAACAGTCACAACACATTGTCACACACAATGGAATACACACACACACACACACACACACACATGCAAAGGATGTAAGGGACTCTTCACCCACAAACCCAAACGCCACCCGTTCTCACACACTCCTGGTCTGCCCAGGCATCATGTTGATCACACACACAAACACTTTGACACCAAATCCTGTCACTAAATTCCACAGACAACAAGAACAACAACAAATAAACAACAACAAACAAACAACAACAAACTAATAAACAACAACAAACAAACAAAAACAATATGCTACCTCTTAATCTCAAACAAACAAGGACTTAAATTACTGCTGAACACTGACCTTATTATATCCCATCATTTCTGGGGATTTCTGGTAATTACCTACATCATTGCGTTTTGAACAGTAAGAGAGTTAAGTCCTAGTTTAAGTCCTAGTTTACGTTCTAGCTTAAGTCCTAGTTCCTAGTACACAGATGTAATCAAATAAACATCCACACAGAGTTGAACAAACAGCTAAAGCAGCAGTCGTGAATAATCGAGTGGTTCCTCAAAACCCAGTGGTCTTTGTTCTTTCTCACCCTTTTTGATGAATGTCTCACCCTCTGAGACACCCCCCCCCCACACTCTCCTCCTCTCTCTTACTGAATCACACTCATCCAAATATATTTGTTTGTGATGTTGTTGTTTATTGTATCTATTTTTACTGCCTTTTAAATGTATTTTACTTGTGATCTGGAATCTCTAGAAGAGTCACATTTGTTGGTCCACTTCTCCCATAGTAGATGCCTAATTTACATGATTAGACACTTCTTTAATGCAAATATTTTATGCTAAAGGCCCCTGTAGGACAACATACAGAGAATAGTTTTACTGCATAACTAAAAGATTTCATTATGTCACTTGTCTAGTTTATTCCCTGTCCCTAACTGTGGATTTGACCTCTGCCCATTAGAAAGTATTACTGTGTCCAGCTATGCTTCCCCTGGGCAGTTGGATGATAAATTACCAACCTACAGGGACAAACATTTGCTCTCTGGAATTACTGGTATTTAGTAAAGATGATGAAAACGGTCATAAACATGTGCTGTTTATCAGTTTGAATTTTCCTTAAACTACATTATGCTCAGAATATGGAAACACAAAATTTGGTGAAACTGAAAACAAAAAAACAAAGATAAATTATTTAAAAAAAGAAAATTTAATGGAAGTAGCCTCACACTTACAAACCTCACAGATAGAGACACATTTCCACCTGAACCTTTAGGAACTCACCTGTACTCACCCATGACTCCCTATTTCTGTATAAATATGACGTGACACATAATGCCAGATTCTCTTACTCATCTGGTCTAAATGGCAAAAGTCAGAAAATGCACAGATGAAATGATTCAAAGAATCATTGGCCCTCAGAAATCAGCAGCTACAAAAATACCTCCTGAAATTATCCATCACTGGTATTATTGGACTAATTAAGAAGCTTAAAACAAGTGGACATGTTGAGTCTGAGTGGTGTCCTCACACACAGGGAAAGCAATTATCCATGTGGCCAAAAATCATTACACGATCACAGTGACACTTAAATCATTACACGATCACAACACTTAAATCATTACACAATCACAGTGACACTTAAATCATTACACGATCACAACACTTAAATCATTACACAGTCACAGTGACACTTAAATCATTACACGATCACAACACTTAAATCATTACACAATCACAGTGACACTTAAATCATTAC
>JAOXYF010000008.1:3362114-3377311 GCA_028565775.1 Sternarchorhynchus goeldii
TGCTCTACTACATTTATTTTCTTTTTTTTTCTTTTTTTTGGCAAAAATGCAATTTTCAACCCAACAGATTTACTACTGTATTTTAACTTCCAAAATCAATAACTTTGATTTATGTGTAATACTTGTTCAGTCAGTAACAAGGAAAAATGTTTCATTTTCTGAATGCTTAACATTTAAAGATAAACTACTCCAGTTTTAAACCTTACAGTATTTTATATTACCAACTACCTCTGGAGTTTATTAACAGAAGTACACCTCCAGGTAACATTCACATCCTTTCATGAGAGCACTACAGTGCCAACACACACACACACAAACACACACTGTTTGGTCAACACATATTTGACCAACTGTTCATCATCAATATAAATAACAGTAATAGAACACTAATTGCATGGTAATAGTACTACAAATGTACTTTATACTTTACAAAGTAGAAACAATTCCAAAACGTTTTTCACTTTACACTTCAATACTTAATTTTTATGTTGTGAGAGGTTTGAAAATAAATTGTGTTGTGTACATTTATTTTGTGTTGAAATAAATTGGATGTCTGCATAAATGGCTCCTAAAATGTGATCTGATCTTCATGGAAGTCAAACACATGTAACAAACAACACCTGCCAGTACCTTCACTGAACTAAATGACTTAAATATTCATGGTCATAAACAGGATGCCCCTGTAAAGAGAGAAACCTACTTAACTGGAAACAACCTCAACCAAACACCTTCTGAAGAAGCTGATCCTCAACTTCAACCAAACACCTTCTGCAGTAGCGGATCAGGCCTGAGCCTGGGCCTGGGTTTGGGTCTGGGCCTGGGCCTGATTAGCTAATGCAGAAGGTGTTCAGTTGGAGCAGCTTTCTTCAGATCATGCCATGGCAATTCAAAGGAACTGAGATTAGGGCTTTTTTCTACATACATCTACCAAAATGTTCCATTGTAGACCATTTGTTCCAGAGCTGCAAAACATTCAGCAGGTCTTTAGCAAACTTTTTTCATTGTTGCTGGAGATAAGTAGTTTCCTCTATGGTTACTTCCCATCAACCCCACTCTTCTGTGTATTTCTTGCGTTTACACTTATGAACACAGACATTACCAAGTGCATGAGATGCTAGCACGTCCTTAGCAGGCATCCCAGGGTTTTACTCTCTTGTTCGAGGACTCTACATGCCCTTGCTCTCAGCTTTGTAGGTCATGCATTCCTACGGAGAGTAGCAACAGTGCTGAATTTCTTCCATTTGTAAACTATCTGCCTGACTGTGGAGTGTTGGAGGCCCAAGCCCTCAGCCCTCAGTCAGAGACATTTGAAACTGCTTTTAATACGTTCAACATCCACTAAGGCATGAACTGAAATCATTTGTGTGGGACCAGAGATCAAACTAACCTAACACCTTCAGACACATATCAGACACCCCCACAGTGAGATATATCTGCTCTTACATGTGTCTCATACTCATTATACATTTGTAAGCTGTATTTGCTGACAAATGGTTCTGAGTTGGTTTCACAGCTGCTAGAACATCCAAATACAAAGTAAATGAAATTAGGTTTCTGTAGTCACTGAATAAAGACTTACAGCTTTAGTGCATCCGATATGTGATCTCCAGTAGTACACATGTAAACATGTGAATGCACAGTGCATGGTACCACTTTACACCTCTTGTCAACCACCATCAAATCAGGTTTTCATTTTGCAAAGCCCAACAGTGACTGTCTCTATAAAAATATCTGTATTTTACCAACAAGTTCTTTTTAATTATTTCAACAACTGTAAAATTCAGCGTATCAAAGCCTTTTGTGGGTATAATGCCAAATCAAACTCATGAATCTGACCCATTTTCAAGATGCCTGTTATGACTTGTGCTCAGCTTTAATGTGGGGTACACCTGAACACCTCCTCCCTACAAACCCCACTCACCTGAACACCTCCTCCCTACAAACCCCACTCACCTGAACACCCCCTGTCTACAAACCCCACTCACCTCCACCCTCGCAGGCCCACGTTCACACCCGTGTAACATACACCCATGCCACACCACACTTAGATTTACAGCACTTTTTGTAATACATTTCTCTGCAAGCTATTTTCATAGTGTAATATTTAGCCATGTCTGCCCTTCTTGTACATCAGTGTTTTTTTCTTGTGAATATCTATTCAAAATGTAAACTACTTCGAAGGCATGATACTTCATATGGGTTTATGTTTACTGTGCATTTAGTTTCAATCTAAATTTAACAAACAAAGTAAAAAGGTCAGACAAGCTTCTCCCAAGGGCCCTTCAAATGACTGACCACAAGAAAAATCCAGTGGCAATGACAGTGCTTGTGTTTGGATACAGTTACAGACAGTCGGCATAAAACACAGCTCGGATAAACTTCAACTAACTATTCTGTTAAACAGTGGCTCAACGTCATGTCTCCTGTTGCAAAGATGCAGTGAAGCCAACGTGCGTCCTCACCCTTCATTTCACAGCAGCCTTTGAATCGCTGGTCAGCCTTCACTGGAAACTGCAGTAGGGATTTAAGGTTAGTCACGCAGTGTATGTGTCCGCCGCTCAACGAGCCGCCTGTCTGGCTAGTGCTCCCAAACTGCGGGCTAGCTCCGGCAGTGGGCAGGTCCGGGGGAAGGAGTTGTGAAAGCGGCCCGGCCATCATCCAGCGTCCGAACTTATGGTGAGCGCTCAGTGTTTGACGGACTTCCCTACTACTCAATGAACAGACGTCAAAAAAAATCACATGACGCATAACGGTGAAAACAACTGCAATGTAAGTTCTAACCGGTTCATAATAGATTACTGACTATATAACTAACAGACTACACGTAAACAAGAATGTACCAAAATTAGCCAACATTAGCAATCGATTTTCACATAACTTCATATATTGCCTAATAAATATGAACATTCTCTGTGTTTAAGCCAAACACTGATGATCATAGCCTACTGGAGCTAAGCACGGGCTACAGTCGACACTCGGTGATACTCGTAATAGTAGAATTTACCTTCGGGCTTCTCGATATGTAAGACCTCAGACGCAGAGTGTCATTCTGCATGCATGAGGTGGTAGTCCACTCGGTAAAATGACTTCCACTTACTCCGAAGTTGCAGATATGTCTTCGTCAGCACAAACTTTGAAAATCAAAATAATTCGGCGATGTATGTCCATAGACCAAACAGCCTGTCAGATATAGTCATTCAGGTCATGCAAAAATTGCAGGGGAAAAAAAGTTGGTAATAGGAAAAGAACGAATGAGGATTCCAGCGAGGGGGAAAATAATAGCACGAATACACGTTAACTAAATAATAGCACGAATACACGTTAACTAAATAATGAAAACAACATCGTGCCAAAAATAACAAACGAAAAACAAAACGTGAAAACTGTACACGAGACAGCTGCAGCTGCGCAGTGCGATTGGTTGGATGTTACGGTGTTTTTTTCCCCCATCGCGCTATCGCTTTTTTCTCTCGCGCTTACCCCCTCCTCCGATCGCTTCTTTCTGTAAGTGTTGAAGCACGTGAGCTCCTCGCTCAGCTGGAACGAACCCGGATATGTCACGTGATGTCACCTCTCTCGCGAGTAAAGGCTCGAGTTAGTACAGTGGATTTTATCTGATTAATATTAATGACACACCTCCTCTTGACAGGCAGACTCACTAGGTGCGCATAAATGATCAAAACCATTTAATCAATAATTAATCGCACCTTGATTTCAGTGCAAGCTGTAAAATAATGTGGGTAATGATCATTTGATATAAATATGAGATGAGACTGGATTATTCTTAGGGCAGTTCTTTTTAAATAAAGCTGTGTTTTTAAAAAATCTTCATTGGAACTACACTGGAACTATCTGCAATAATTTTAAAGTGGCACTTTAAAAATATCTTCATAAATTCGTTAAAGGAAATAAAGGCTCAGCAAACGCGCGCTCTTTTCACTTGGCTGGTAATCCCTTGAAAACGTGAGCGCGCCAGACGGTTTTGGGGTGACAAGAGTAGGCCTCTGCACGTTGTCTCTTAAAAACACAGGAGCGCTTTATAATGCACGTGGCCATAGCACGCGCGGGAGCTACCGGGCCTGACGTCGATCTCACAGCAATTGGTTAAGAAAAATAAGGCCACCGCCCCTCGGATCCGTGCATTGGTTACAGTAGAACGTCCAGTCCCACCCACAACCCCCCCCCCCTTGCTACTGCCGCGTGAGACTACATAGCACCTGAGTAACAGAAATGGTGGCGCGTGTCTCCCAAATAGATTTAAATAGAAGCTTTCCGAGGATTGAACTCACAGTCCTTACGTGATTTAAACGCACTTAAATTTAAATGCATTTTACTGGAAGTAAATATTTTGTAATGTATATACTTCATTTTTCATAAACCGTGACTACCTTCAAAAACCCTTATGATCAATTTGTAAAATGTAATTACCATTTAAAATATAATTAAGGTTAAGGTTATAGCTTAAGGAGTAGTGCTATGGGGAAAAGGGCACGGTCGTGTCAAGATCTAATCTAACTGAATAGGTAACAAGTAAAAGGTGCTATTCGTGGTAGTTTCAGGGGCTGATTCAGTGCAATGACACCCTTCCCTGGTTTATCACAGGAATTAGCGTACAGATTGTACAGAGGAGTGCAGATTGCACTTGTCCGTTATTTCTATCAACTGAAGAATGTCTTTCTCTGCCACACAATAAACCAAGACAGATATTTATGTTCCCTTTGCGCATTCACGAGAAGCGCACATTCAACTTTCCCTTTCCCTCACCCACTATCGGTGTTAAATCCACGTGACGGTCATACCTCCCACTGTTGACAAGGGCCTTATTCCAACCCCAAGATTCCATGTCTCCCTGACTGAATGAACTTGTATTTTGGGAACTAATCAATAGAATAAATGTCTAAGTAAACACTTCTGCATCAAAATTACAATGTAGCCTTCCATACTGATTTCCCCTACAGGAAATACAAGGAAAGCTTTTTTTTTGAGGGAAATCCCCTGCTGCCACCTAGTGGTGAAAATAAACAATTGCGCTCTTGAGATTCTGGTTCAGAACTGCTTTTAAGGGGTTACATTCGTAAAGTGAGCCAGAAAATAGCGTTTTAGTTGTAGGCGGAAATACTGGCAGCAGCCCAATAAATTGATTTCAGTATTGCTACCAACTCCGTTGCGTTTTCATTTCATTTTCTTCCATGGCTACAATGCAAAACAGCTCAATTAAACATAATGTATTAGGAGCAAAATGGACGTTCTGACAGATTGTCTGAAACGCATGTCTTGTACTGTTCGTAGCAAGTGCAAACAGATCTGTCCTGCATTTATATCAGCCGTACTCAATCAAAAATGAGTAACTGTTACCGTGGCAACCATCAGGCACATCGTAGCTGATATTTACTCCCTTGGGGTTCCTGTTTGGAGACACTCGCTCCCTTTAATTGAGGTACATTCATTTCTATTGCTGGTATAAAGTACATAACCTGGCCTAGGGGCAAGAATCAAAATCAATGGTAATGGTGACTCGTTTTGACAAAAGACCATTTTTTGCATCGTAATAGGAGAAAAACCAAAGGCATACGCTTGTACAATTTTATTAAATGCTTGGGTATCATCAACAACCAGTTTATCATAGGTAAATAAAGTGATAGAAACATACTTATTACTTATTCTCAAGAAAAAAAAGATGAGCTATGTGTAGTTATGGCATTTCTACATAAGAACCGGAGCGAAAGGGTTAAGGGATAACGTTCATAGTTGGCAAGTTGACAGACTGTGTCCGACACATTAATACATTAATCAAGATCAGATCTAAAGTGACTTTCACTATCTTTCCCTAACTATCTGCAGTGTAGCTATGATAAAAACATATTTGACCTTTGTTTAAAAAAATCATAACAATAATAAAATATTGACACAATTTACATTACAGTACACGTGTTGCTTTCTATTTCTAACTTAGACTCTATATAAAAGCTTCACTGTGCTAACAGGTGAAATAGAAATACCAAGAGGCCATATCACCTCATTCTACTGAAATTCGATCCTGGAATTCTATTTTTATTTGGGTATCTCCAAACGTGTTCCTGAAGAGTCACTCTCCTGCAGAGTTTAGTTCCACCCCAAATTGTCTTTGTAAAGCTTGTCGTGCTCTAGGAGCCAGACAGTGCAGTTTCATAGGGACTCTCAGGTTAGAGTAGCTCCCAAAGAGCAGGGCTGGATATAATCCTTAGTACTGATATAATCCTTAGTACTGATATAATCCTTAGTACTGATTATCTAGGAAAGCCTTTTCCAATTTAAGTGCTGTTTCTTCTTTCTTCATGCTAGTTTTCATTGCAAAGATTCAACACAGACATTGCACTAGCCTGATGATACATCTCTTTCTGATCTCTTGATCAGTCACTACAATCACTAGCATGGAGACGAAGACATAAAGTAAAGCTTATTCTGGGATAGTTTTTTTTTTTTCCAATTTGATTTTATACAATTCAAATTGTATTCACCATGTAACCCTTCTGATAAAAGTCCACAATCTCAACACTCATCCAACACATGAGTTAAGACCAGCGTTCAACATGCATGGATTTAAACAAAACACTGATCTTCTTACAGCATCTTTCTTTTCTCCTTATGCTAGTAATGGATTTTTATACTACAGATCTCACATCCCCACACTTGCTCTAAGTGAACATCAACTACACATTATACATACCAGAGACAGAATAATCCTACAGAGTATCTGCTGAAGTACAGTAAGCGTTACTGTTAGGGGAAAGTACTGTATTAGTAAAATTACTATAAATTCACCTAATGTCAGCCAAGGAGCCAAAGTTGTTGTTGTTGTTTTAATGCACACAGGGGTGTAGTATCATTTTGAAGATTGGATGGGGTAATTAAGAGAGGGAGGTTGATATCTTTATAAAAGATATTTGCAATGCATTTCTAAGTTTGCTTGAGGTTTAATTTGTAAGTTCAGTTTATGAGAAGAATCTGTGGATGACGAAAGAGAAAAGAATAAGCACTCAAAAGACTTTCTGAGGGCCAGATAACCAAGTCAGATTAGTCTCTATTCTTGTCATGCAAAATTCAATATCCCTTTCTACCACACATCAGTCTTCATGTTTAATGAAGGGCACTCAGTGACTGTATTCTATTTGCAGGGTTGAGATATTCCCTTTGCCCTCCCCCCTCTTGGACATTTTTCCTGTTGTCAATTTCAGACAAAGCGCTCTACTTTGTCTCAATTCTGACAGTTTTCCCTGACAAGTTCTCTTGTGTCTTGTGAGGAGCGCTGCGTTCCAGAAACGAGAGGGACAGCATCTGCAAGAAAACGCTCGATTGGATAAATGAGAGCTCCTGTGAATGAGGGCTGAGAGGAATCTGCGAGACTGTTTCCCACAAACCGGACACCTCAGTCGATCTGGAGGGTAAACGACTCTGGGACCGTGCCGAGCTGCTATATGGACCATAAGTGCTGCTCGTCGTGAAAATGCTGTCAGAAAACAGAAGGGACATGGGAATCGTTTGAGAGGGACTTGCAAAGAGAACAGTCTATACAGCTCGAGCCCCGCTGGAGGACCCAGTTCACACACAACACCGCGTCCTCCGTCCCCTCGTCTAACCCTCATTAGCATAGCCATTTTTTTCCTAATTTTACGTTGTCTTCGACGAATCGCTCTCCTCCTCCTCCTCTGAAGTTTCCTCCTTTCATTTTCCTTCCTTTCTCCAGCTGAGAGGCCCCTCCGCTCTCGCTCCACCCTCTGGATCAGGGGCCGTCTGTAGACTATCTTCTCTCTCCTCTCCCGTCTTTTTTTTTTTTTCTTACGGCGCCTCGGGTCGTCCTCGTCGTGGAAACTGTGGTGGTGGTGGTGGTGTGTCTGGACGTCTGCCGGATGCTGGTGAGGGTGGTGCTGATGTTCGGGTGGAGGCAGTACCAGTGAGTGTACTGGTAGGTTTGGGTTGAGTGTATGTCTATGGGCAGGCTGATACACAGGCTCCCCTTTCACTCCTGTGTGCTGATGATTGAGGGATGTTATTGAGGAACTTGAAGGTAGAGGCTGGGGGTAAGACGTGGTGTTGGAAGAGGAGGGGAGAGATGTACTGGCCTCAGGTACATAGAACAGGGGCGAGTACCCAGCTTGTGGCTGGGGTGGAGCCTGCTGATGACTGTGAAGAACTCCACCGTGAGACTGCTGGTCTCCTTGGTTTCCTCCAGCCGGCGCAAGCTGGAGCAAAGCATTTGTGGCAGCTTCACTCTCGGATACTGAGCCACCAACACTGCTGTCTTCTCCAGTGACACTAGCGCTGCCTTGAGGTCCTCCTTGACCAGTACGTGTTAAACCATGCTGAGACAGCCTGTGTCTTGTTAGGCTGTTAGAATATGCAAAAGCCTTTCCACAAACTTCGCAAGAAAACAGCTTGTCACCACCTCCTTCATGCACTGTTTGATGATGTGCTGTAAGGTGGAAGTGATGCCGGAAGGACTTCCAACATATAGCACATGTGTAGAGTCTGGGAGGAGGCTGAGGATTTGGTCCTTGGGGTTTGACATCTTGTTGGTATGAGTAAAATGAAGAAGAGTTACCTTGACCACCTTGAATCATGCTCCCACCAGGGGCTGGATAACTGTTAAGGTTTTCCCCTCCAGGTGTTGTTGGAACTTCTTCCATTTCTCCTTTCTGGTGTAGCTTTCCATGTCTTTTAAGACTCTGGGCATATCCAAAGTCCTTTCCACAAAGGACACATTTGTAGTTCTTCTCACCAGAATGCACTGTGTGGTGTTTACTGAGGTGAAATGCCTCTCTAAAGTATTTGCCACACACTGTACAGTGGTGAGGCTTTTCTCCAGTGTGTATTCGGTCATGCCTTCTTAAGGTTTCTCTTCTTGCAAATCCTCGTCCACAAATGCTGCACAAGTATGGTCGAACATCTCCAATTCCTGTTCTGTGAGAGGACTGTCTTCTTTTTGGAGCTTCTACACCTGCTGCGCCAGGTTCCTTCTTTTTGCGAGGTTTCCGAGGACGCTTAGGTTTTCCGCCCGGTGTCTGCTGATTTGGTTGTTGGCTGGAAGTCAAGGCATCCTGGTTTGCACCACCCCTATATGATTTATCCATCCCAGACGTTGAAGATGGACCTCCAGGTGAGCTTAGTGGGCCTAGGCCAAGACCTCCAAGGAGTCCCCCAATGATGTCCCTTCTGTCATCTCCACGACTCCCACTACTGTTAAGATCACTACTCATGCAATTTGCTGCTGCAGCAGTGATAGCAGAAATAGCATTATTAACAGAGCTTGTAACATCATCTTCAGAGTCATCCAGCAGTGAGGAGAGGGGCAGATGTGGCTGCTGATGATGATGCTGCTGGTTCTGGCTCTGTGGGTGTGGGTGCAGAGTGGGGGCTAATGGTGCCTTTCTAAGTGGAGTCCCTCCGATGCCTCCACCACATGAGGATGATCCAGAGTACAGGTTGCCTTGGGAGCGCTGGTCTTTGTAGTTCTCATTGTAACCGTCACTCCGGTAAGACACTGCATAACAAATCAAACAGTATTAATACTGCATACTGAAATGTCGTCCTAGCAAGGTACACATCAGAAATTCAACTGGTTCATACATGTATTCAATTCAATCCTGAAAAATGTGCATTTTTACTCACCCACTGCACTAGTTACCATTCCATCACTGGAATCCCCTGTTTTATTGCTCTTGCCAGCGACTACAGAGCTGGTACTGTCACTCTTCTGCCTCGGGCCTCTCCCTGACTTGCCACAGGTGCCTGAGGCAGCGTGGTTCAGTAACGACGTGCTCTCACGGAAGCAGCGGCCACACGCCGGACAGCGGAAAGGTTTCTCCTCGTGAATCTTTTCATGGCGGGTTAGGGATTCGCGCCGGTTAAAGGCACGGCTGCAGGTAGTGCAGGCGTACGGCCGTGCACCAGAGTGAATCACGCCATGTTGGAGGAGGTGCCCCTTTTTCTTAAATCCTTTACCACAATCTGAGCATTGGAAAGTCTTGTCGGGACTGTGGCACGATGAAGACGCTGAACTATCTTGGGTCGAGTGCGGAATACTAGGATCCGCAGGATGCAGTACAGGGTTCACTATGCTGCTTCTAGTACCTGCGGTACCTGCTGTGGTCATCTCGTGACACCGCAAGTGTCTGCGCAGACTGGAGAGGTGCGTGAAAGTTTTCCCACACTCTCCGCAATGGTAAAGCGCTTCCGGTTCGGGCTGTGAAGACGGAGGGGGCATGGAGCCATGGTTGCCAGCTTTAGAACTGTTTGTCACCAAGACCGACGCAGACGTAGAAGAGGAAGCAGAGGATGAAGATGATGATACAACGGAAGAGGAAGACGAAGGTGTTAAGTGGGGAGGAGGATCTCTACCGATACCCGACATAACAACAGGCCCACCTCCACCAAGGCCGGAGGAGTGATCCTGGCTGAGGCCCCCTGAGCTGGTACTGTTGCTGGGATTAGGATTTGCAGAGCTGGGAGTGTTACTGCTGGGGTTATTGGTGCTGCTGTTGTCAGCTTTCCGTTGAGGCAGGTATCCAGCCATTGCTTTCTTTCTCCTTCCTCCTCCAATTCCACTTGCTCCACTGTCTCCTTTCCCTTCATCCTTGGAGAGGGAGAGGTGTAGAGGCAGAGGAAGAGGTAAACCAGCTTCCTGTTGCATCAGAGAGGCTAGTTGGTTTGAAGAAAGGACAGGGATACCTTGAAAGTCAAAACCGCTTAATGAGGAAGTCTGAGACGAGGAATGAAGAGGGTGATGCGGATGTGGATGCGGGTGAGACAGAGTGTGAGGCGGCAGCTGCTGCTGCTGCGGTGGTGCAGTTTGCTGTGGCTGTGGTAAGCTAGCTGAGTGGCTATGTGTATGTGAAGAGTGGAGGGCAGGTGGTGGAGCAAGGCCAGAACCTGATTCACTCCCAGTTTGGCTGAGGCCAAGGCCAAGGTGGTTGTGGCTGCCTTGCTGGACCAAAAACTGCTCCAAGCTGGAATTAGCTGGCACTCCAGACAGAAAATACTGATTAGCTGCTAGCATGCAGCTGAACTGTTGATGCAAGCTGCGTGCATCGGATGGAGGACCTGCCAGTTGGTGACCTAGGGAAGTTACTGCACTACTGCTAGGAGGGTTGTTAGAGCTGGAAACAGAACTTGAAGGAGATGGGGAAGAAGAGGACGGTCCTGGGGACGCCTGAGGGACAGAAAGGCCTGGATGTAATGGGGGAGGTGGTGGTGGAACAGATGAGACTAGCCCCCCAATTCCTCCTGCACTTCCTCCACCTCCACTACTGCCTGGAAAATGGTCAAATCGTCCAACTCCTGGGTGGAGCTGATCTTGTGCCAGGGCCGCCTCCGTGGGATGAAATGAGCGCAGAAACTGAGGATAGCCACTCACATGACCTCCTCCACTGCTGCTTCCAGACATTTTACTCGACTTCCTTGAACTCTGTGAGGATGAAGACAGCGACTGCTGTTGTAGAGGTGGAGGAGGTGCACTCATTTTTGCGAAGATTGATGCCGAATCAGAAAAGGCACTGGTTCTAGATCCTTGCAGTGGGCCCAAGCCAAGTCCAGATAAAATAGCCCCGGAAGTTTCTACCTGTTGTTGCTGCTGCTGCTGCAGCTGGTGCTGGTGAAGCTGCACTTGCTGCTGGTGTTGTAGTTGTCGCTCCAATCCAAGACCTTTGAACTGATGGGCTTGGTGACCACTCAGCATCTCTATGATGTCCACATTGTATTTTCCAAATTGGAACATTTCCCAGTCACTGAAACATGGGTGTGCTGTGGCAACACCTTCTGCTCAAGGAGCAGTAATATCAGTTCATCTGAAATGACCAGATGAGGTGCGACAACGACAAGTGCAACCTGTAGAGGAAACACCGTTGCTTCTCTAACCTATTTCAGCCCACCCGTGCATATGGCCTGCTCTAGACTGATTTGTTTTTAGATGACAACCACCAGCTGGTCCGACTTTAAAATCAGCTGGTGCCAAGCAGAAGTTGAGAGGCACAATAACTTTTTTATATTGTCTGATATTCCAGTTCTGAAACACACAACTGAAAGGTTACGTTTTATTTCTAAGTCTTTAAAACAGTTCTGTTGGCTCACTTTTTATTTTCTGATTATAAGGCTTAGTCAATGTTTTCCTTGAATTGCACATTGGTCAGTTCCTCTTCAGTGTTAATACAATAGAACTTGTCTTTTATGTAACATCAGTGGATAGAATATATGTAATGTTTCATGTTCACATTTTGAGAGAGGCACTTTTAAGTGCTATATGTTCACTCTTTCTCAGACAAAACCTAGTTCACTAGCTATTTTTGCTTGCTTGGTTACATTCTTGAGTTCATGGTCATCCTAGATAAAAGATGGATTATTCCAAGTGCTGTGTGTTGGGTTCATTACAGTCAGTGACTGTTAATGTTTAATCCATGTAGGCCGTGGAACATACAACTCACTTTCCATGTTTTGGCAAATATGCCTGTCATTTTTTCAATGTCAAAATAAATATCCTCCTTCTTTACTCTTATAGGCATGGGAAGTTTCTCCATGCCACTCCTCTTCTCACTGTGAGACAGAAAAGGAGAAAATCTGTGAAATGAACCCATTTCACATACAAGCCAAGGTGTTACAACACTGGAAGCAATCTAATAAAAACATACATAAACACACACTGTGATCTTGTAAAAGCAGCTGTGAATCATTTACTATGATTTAGGACATTTATAAACCCATATAAGTAAATATTCATTATAATAGTTGTAATAAATCTAATTACTTTTTTGGAACTGTACACAAATTGGCTGCTGGGGTACAAACTAAGTTATTACATTGTACTTTACTGTGTATTACATACTTCTTATTCTATAAAGGTGCATCCTATAACTGTTGAACATAAAACATAAGAAATATGTAAAACAACTGTTTAACAATAAATCTTTAATGTAGAGAATGCTTATAATAATCTAAAACTTGATTTTCTTATTTCTCAGAATATAATATATATTACAGGCCTATATAGCGAATACCATGATACTTAAATGTAAGCTTGATTTCCCAAAAAAAAAAAAAAAAAAAAAAAAAAAAAAACAGTCGGTAACACTGATAACCCTCATCTTAGAGCGTTTGATTAATCCGTTTAACGAACGTCATAATCAATTGTCTAATATGCAAAGTGATTAAAATACACTTTTATCACATCTAAACTCCGAACGGAAGAACGATAAGTAAAAATATTTTAAAAAGTTGTAAATGTTCTCGTACATCAAATTTCCCTCGGTATCTATGCCACGAGCTCCTGGCATTATCCAGCTACGCTAGCTAAAGAAAAATGATGCTGAGTGGACCATGCGAATCGTCAGGGGGAGAGGTGAATTTGAAGTAATTATTACATCTGCTGATAGCACTGCGTGTCACAAAAGGAAAATGTCCATTTGGACGCGCTCCAGGTAGCGATGGAAATCGTCAGAGATATGAAATGAGCGCCAACAAATATGACGATACTACTAAGAAACGTAATAAAAGAAATTACACATATGCAACACTAAAAGATGGGGCTACATTTACCGCGTCGCTAGCATGCAAAACAGCTGGCTAATACCATATATTCGGCTAGCAAAGGCACATATCTTGCTCGCTATGTCATCTGTAGCTACGTGATGCTCGACCTAACATCTGCAAGCCTGGCAATATAGGAGCAACACGTCGTTAAAACTTTGATAGTAAATGCATTATAACGAAATCAAAGTCGAAACAACAAAGCAGGCCTTTTTACCTATGCATCCATCTTTTAGACTGGACAAGAGTTGAACGGGGCCTGTTACACTCTCCCTGTGCCTCTGGCTCATATGCCCCTTGTTCTGCTTGCTGTTTTCGAATCGTTAGCTAGTTAGCTAGCTAGCAAGTAAACCTTATTTTCACTGCAACCCTGCTGCGTCCACACAACAGCTTTTGTCCATTATATTAATAACTAAATATGGTTAGAATAGATTTGTCCTATTTTAAACTACACCAACCCTTATTTCACCCGATGCATTTTTTTAATTTTTTTTTGTGTCGGCTAAAATATTTTGGACTGTCTATGTTGGTTTTTAGAAAGGAACGAATGACGTGTGAACACTTTACATCGGTCGTTTCCGGTCTTTGGAACACTTCCGGTTAGTCTGTGTGCGTAGTTTGCTTATGATCACTTGGTAAATTTATTTTGTCTGGCAGTACACTTTTGAAATGTAAAACCTTAAATGTTGTTTAACGAAAATCATATTCGATCACTATTTTTATTCGCTGAAGACATTTCTATCTAGCATTGAAGATGAAGAGGCAAATCATGCTTCGTTGCAGCTCGTGGAGCAGATGCGTTGCTTTTTTATGCAGCTAGCTAGGCTAGATTAGCTGTCTAGCTAACGTCGTTGAAAGTGTATTGTGTATTAACTAAAATATTCCTGTGGCATTGTCCTCACAAGGCGTTTTTCAGGTTTGCGATGACTCTTTGTGTCATGATTTGACATAATTTGTCGCTGTGAGATGTGAGCAGACAGTGGCCATTTTATTATACCTTGACATCTCAAATTGAAAAATCCGTGTCCGCATCAAAATGGCTGCCTGGTTCTTGGCACAGTTTCTGTGTAAGTGGACAGTGAATAAAGACAATATGGTGGAGTGGCATACATTAATTGTGTATATGTGCGCGCACACACATGAGTTTCCCAGAAAAACAGAAGAAACAGGACATTTTGGACAGATTTACTTTATCTGCCAAGCAAAATGTTTAATTGATTCTGAACGTCTAGATAGCGTTTCAGCTTCAGAAAAGTGTTTCTGAATTAGAAGGAGGTACCAGTTTATATTAGAAAAAGTTGATGTGATAACATTAATTCAATGGGGTTCTACAATTCCAAGAGTGTGATCAGTTCTTTGAGTGTTCTAGTTTCATTGCTGCCATAGTAACAACTGATAATACAAGCAAAGTATTCGATTAATGCATTGTCTATTTGTGTTAAAATGGCATGTCACTGGAAATAATCAGTCCTTAGTTCTGAAGGTCCAAAGTTGATCAAACCAATCAGCAGCTGTCTTCTCCAACTTATAATATCTCTGCTCTCTTACTACAGTACACTGCAGTAGTTACTCACCTGGACTCATTGGGCGGGGGGGAGGGGTATATTATATTATATAAAATTATATATATACTGATGTAGCTACAG